>JAAGKR010001830.1:0-13884 GCA_011419295.1 Clarias macrocephalus
AAAAAAAAAAAAAAAAAAAAAAAAAAAATATATATATATATATATATATATATATATATATATATATATATATATATATATATATATATATAAAAAAAACCCTGTACTTGAGCCACCTCAATTATTTCTTCATATTTTTTTTCCTTTCAAAGATCCAGACTTTCTTGTATTTTTAATGTACAGTAGACTTGAGGAATAGTTCTCACGTCTTGGCTCTCATTTTCAGTCTAGACCCTGTGCCTGTGCCTGCTCAGTTTCAGAGGAACGCTTGTATTGCTTGCCACACATTCTAACCTAATGCATGAAGGAGTGAGGAACAGGTGTAGAGGATGACAGATGATCAGGCCGGTGATTATTGGTGCTGAATGCTGAGTGTTTGGAACAGACGAGAGGGGAAATGAGGTTGCGGCTGAGGTTGTTACATACTGTAAAAAATGGTATCGTTACGTACTTTGTCATAATAGAATAAAAAGAAAAAGAGGTCTATTTAAAAAAGTTTGTGAATCTGCAAGAGGTTTCATCAGAACTGGGATTATAATGGATGTCAATTCCTGAACCTGGAATATACACAGAACAGCTCTAACACTTACTCACTCATCATTGTCTATACAGTATATCGCTTTATCCTGTATTCAGGGTCATGGGGGGCTTGGAGCCTATCCCAGGAGGCTTAGGGCACGAGGCGGGGAACACCCTGGATAGGGCAATTTGTGAATGCCAATTTGCCTAATCTGCAGGTCTTTGGATTGTGGGAGGAAACCGGAGGAAACCCACCAAGCATGGGGAGAACATGCATACAGGTATGGGAATCGAACCCGGACCCAGGTGGTGCAAGGCAATAGTGATAACCACTACACCACCGTGCTGCCACAGCTGCAACATAATAATTGTAATAATAATCATAATTATTATTATTATAAAAATAATAACATAATAATAATACAATTAATAATAAAATTATTATTATTATTATTATTATTATTATTATTATTATTATTATTATTATTATTATTATTATTATTATTTAAGCCTGATATTGCATAGATTGTGCGGGCCAAGGTAGTGCAGTGGTTAATGTGTTGGACTTCTGATCATGAAGTTTCAGGCCCCACAAAGGTGCCACTGTTGGGCCCTTGAGCAAGGCCCCTCACCATCAACTGCTCATGTGTGTAATGAGATAAATGTAAGTCGCCCTGGATAAGGTCTTCTGCGGATACATTTATGCCATAAATATGAATATTATCAGAATCAGAAAGAGTTTTATTGCCAAGTACGCTTGCATGTACAAGGAATTTGTTTTAGTGACAGAGCTTTCAGAAGAAAACAATGACAAGACAAAACAACAACAACAACAAAAAATTACCAACAAATGCAATGGGGTGTGGGATTCTATCAAATAAGTTAAATAAATATCTGTAGTATGTACTGTATAGATTCCCCTTGTGCCTCTGTCCCTTTGGGGCCTGACTCCACGGGACCTCTGGAGGTGCGCTGTGGTGCCTGGTGCCTGGCTCGGTGATGGCACCGGGAGGTTCCTTTGGGTGGGGCCTCGATGGATCAGACTTTCCAGGCTCATTCCATGGATTCCTGATCGGGTCGAGATCTGGGTAATTTGGAACAACTTTGGTAAGCTTGGTGAGTGCCATATGCAGCAGCCACTGGTGCACTTGGTGTTCGGATATCTTTCTATCATAGCCATAGCATTAGCATTTTCCAGCAATTTGTTGCTACTGTACATTTGCTTTTCTATTAGATCGGACCAGACAGGGTGGCCTTTGAAAATGAGCCTTGGGTGTCCATAAACATGTCACCAGTCCATATATATATTTGATAATCAATGATATTCAATTCACCTATTGGTGGTGTTCATGTTGTGGCTGTTTCAGTGTAGTTCAGAGACTCTTTTACACTTTTGTTAAAGCTTCCACGATTAGAACAACAAATCAAAAACTAACACGAACAGCAGAAAACATTATGGCTATAGCGTAGGTGTTGCTTCTCATGTGAATCCACGCTCATTTAGACATCACGGCTTGTACAACGACCTTTACGACTAGATGACTATAAAGTGCTGGATTTTCTTATAATTATATGACTATAGCTTATATCATTGTCTTTTCACTTGTCTGAGCCTGGGGACAAGTATGACCCTGCTCTGTGTATAAGAGGGTACTGTGCTCTTAACATCTATGAGTTTAGCTATAACATGGTAAAAAAAAAGAGTCAGTGCATAAAATATAATATGTACTTTATGCCGTAACGCCGGATCCTGTGCGATCGCGTGTAAATATTGCTCTCCGGAGTCGCTCGGATCTTCGGCTCGCTTCCCGTCTTTCCATTCCCGGCGTACAGTACCTCAATTTCACTTCATCAGGTATGAAGAAAGAGTGAATGAAGAAAAATGTGAATGTTATCTCACTCGGTTTAAAGTCTGCGCGACACTCAGGAGTGAGGCGGCTTCCCGTCGTCATCTTTTTGTTTTTGTTTTTGTATTAGTATTTTTTTCATTATACAAGAATCCTAAGACCCGAGGAAAACCGATCAGTCAGGTCCAGAGGACAGAAAGAGCCATAGTATAGCAAGTGTGTGCATGTGTACTGTACTGTATGTGTGTTTGTATACTGTATGTACAGTATATGGGTGGGGGTGGAAGTGGAAGCTGATGTACTGTAAAGGTGGGAGTGTGTATTAGTTCATGCCAGGTGGAAAGTGAATGCGTGACTTGTTAAGGTGGCAGATTGGAGCGCACGATGCCAGTCTGCACGCTGCGCTCCGTATTCTTTCCCCAGCCTGCGTGTCTCTTAAGCGTCCTCGATTCTGACATCATTCCTGCAGCTTGTGTGTGTGTGTGTGTGTGTGTGTGTGTGTGTGTGTGTGTGTGTGTGTGTGCGCGCGCACATGTGAGGGTTTAATGCTCGACCTGTTGAGCTGGCAGATTGGAGGAGTCTGCAGGATGGTGAGCCAGTTGGCCAGTACTCAAGTGTATGTGTGTGTGTGTGTGTGCGTGAGAGAGAGAGTGTGTGTGTGTGCCCTCACATCCGTATTGTGTACCGTAAAGAAGCAGATTGTAGGAAATATAGCCATATTTATGATGTGTTTTTGCCTTCACTGTGAATGGTAGCATCGTGCATGCTGCTAAATAGCAGAAAATAAAGGGGAAAAAAACATAATATCACTGGCAAATGTAATGAGTGTGTGTGTGTGTGTGTGTGTGTGTGTGTGTGTGTGTGTGTGTGCACGCGCAGAGTTGTGATGTACTGGAATTACTATTAAAGGGCAGGTTTCAAGCATCTGTTTAAGGCTTAAACAGATCAGTTGAGTAGCTAATTATTATATAATAAATAAATAAATAAATAAATAAATAAATAAATATATAATGTTCATGCATGCATAATGCTTAAGACCAAAAAGCCAAGAGAAAGAAGACAAAAAAAAATCTTAATTTAATTATTAAATACAACAACGTTCGAGTCAAAAGGGGACTTTTTATTGCGCAGGGTGACAGATTTATTTATCTCTATATAATCCCCTGCTACACTAATACACTTATCCCAGTGTTTCATTAGTGCTTGGATACCATCAAGGTAAAAAATTTTCTCCGGAGACATGAGTGCTGGCATCATATTTGAAACGCTGGCCTCCCAGGAACTCCCTGAATAGCCAAAACATGTGGAAATGGCTTGGAGCCATGTCAGGGCTGTATGGGAACAACTGCAGTACTGCCTTTAAAAAAAAAAAAAAGAAAGAAATCTGCATCGTTGAAATGTTGTACTGCATCTACCGTAAGAGTCTCATCACCTTACTGCTTGAAGTCTTCTAAGTTTTGCAAATAAATTCATGATAAATGTTATCACATGTCAAGTTTGACTCGGATGCCCCTCATTACTAAATAAATAAATAAATAAATAAATAATTTAATTTATAAAATAAAGCTATACTTCAGCCTTGATAGTATTTGTACTTGAGTAAGGACCCGGTAGAATTCTTGCACCTGTAGAACCACAGATATGCACCTCACACACACACACACACACACACACACACACACACACACACACACACACACACACACACACACACACACACACACACACACACACACACACACACTATCTCGCCGGGACTTTATGAAGAATAATGATGAGACTTTACAGCCACACTATTTCATAGCCTGCCCTCTACCTCTCCTCCAGCGCTCTCCATCCATCTCTCTTTCTCTCCCATGCTCCTGCGCTTCTCTCTTTCATTTCGGCTCTCTTATCATTTTGCATAAACACACACACACACACACACACACACACACACACACACACACACACACACACACACACACGCACGCGCTCGCTCTCGTACAGTGATTTATCTGACGTCACGACTGTACGCATATTGAATGCATATTTCACAAATGAGAACATCTGGATAATTCTTTGATGGGTTGCTCTCATCTGTTTTAATTACCAGTCATAATGCGGGTGATAATTACCAGCATCCTCTTGTGCCATCGGCATTCAGGCAAATTTCATTGCCGTGATCTAGTTTCGAAATGACTGAACAAGAACAATAAAATAAATAAATAAATAAATAAATGAATGAGGTTGCAACTCATGGGGGGGGGAGTAAAAAGTTACGAAACCAAAGCAGCCTGCGGTGATCTTTCTCTCAGACGCTATAGCTGACAATAGCGTAATTACAATTTCAATCACACGCACGCAGGTATCGTCTCGCTACTGATGGAACCTGAAACGACTCAGGACGTAATTGCTTTTTGAAGTCATGAATATTCATGAGCGCACTGAGCCGTATGAGTGTGCAATTCCACCAGTGAACCCAGTCGCTTTCTGCCCTCGTCAACTTGATTCAGGGCGGCTTTAATTGAAAAAAAAAAAAATTATAAAAACTTTAAAATATATACATATTTTCTATACTGTTAGCTTACCGCCTGTCATCTGCTGTCTTTTCTTTCGCATTATGTTCCTTGTTTCACTATGATTTTTTCTTTTCTTTTTCTTTGCCTGACTTTCACCCGGACTCGCTATTTATTCTTTGATTCTCTCTGTAGAGTGTAATTCCTGAAACGTGAAGAAGAATTCACATTGAGAGATGTTTTGGAAGATGCATTAAGGCTTTCTGTTTTTTTCTCTCACTCTCTCACTCACCCACCTGCCAGTTTCTTTTCTTCATATGATTTGCCTATATAAAAAATATATATATATAAAAAAAACACACACAAAAAAAACAAAAACAAAAAACAAACAAACAAAAAACAAACAAAAAACAAACAAAAACAAACAAACAAACAAAAACAAACAAACAAACAAACAAAAAACAAACAAACAAAAAACAAACAAACAAACAAAAACAAACAAACAAACAAACAAACAACAACAAAAAAAAACATACAATCAACATCTGGGCATAACATGATGGAGAAGCAGAACCCATAAAAAAGGTCTGTTTTATTTTTTCCCACAAAGAAAACAGTACAGAATAATACAATATATTAATCACATCATCACTTATCACATACTGTACAGTATATTATATAACACTTAATTCTGACCGAGCAATCTGATTGGATGAGAGGCATTCCACGAGTGATCATAATGGACAGTAACAACACTTCGATGTTTAACTATGCAGCATGTATTACTCTACGTCCCAAATGTTCTACAGTCGTCAATTACGCCAACTGTGGGATGAGGAGAGAGCAGCTGCCTGCCAAAACTCCCATTCAAAATCAGTCACTGAAGCACTTTCAGCAAGAAAACACTCTCTGACATTAATGATTGACTCTGAAACACAACACACTGAACATACAAAGGTATGGTTACATTTACAGCTACAAAGCTAACTAGCCCCTAACACAAGGCTGAATTCCAAATCACTCTAACCCCTAATCAAGGGCACTACTTGATGTGTGGAACAAGGGATTGTACACGGCTACATACTGTTCTGTAGAGCACCAGCTTTCCATTTATAATGCTGTTTTTTTTTTTTTCAACGCCAGAACCTAGAAGTTATCAGCGCTGATATTATAAAGTGGAATAAGTAGAAATGTAAATAAAGAAGAAGTTAGAAGATTTACATGACTGTATCTAGCTAGTTAGCTATGTTAAGCGTTTTCAAAAAAATAAAAAAATTAAAATAAATAAATAAAATTGCAGAACCTCCTAAAGGAGCACACCACTGCTTTATTGCTTACTTGATATCTACCACTGCTGCATAAAGAGATTAAAACTTATGAGCAAAATAACAGGACTGAGAACATACAGTTTAATGCTCTATGTAATCAACTGCTACACTAATGCACTTATGCACTCAGTATGATGAACCATGATCAGACTGGCTGCTTCACGCCTGAAACACTGGCCTCCCAGGAACTCCATTCATGCCCCAAACATGTGGCTTGGGGTGAGGACTGTACGAGAAATGACTCCAATAACTCCCAAGTGTTCCTGTAATATGTACAGTAAGTGGTGTTCAGTACAGTTCCCACCGACAGATGTGTCTCACCTGTAAAGTTTCAGACAAGGTATCTAATGATTTTTAAGGATCAGGTGTTCCACTCGCTGCACTGAGCTCCGGATCATCATTCTCTGACACACAGCCTTTTTAAAAACTTTTGTTTTACTGCGGCTAAGAGTCTCATCACCGTACTGTGCTTGAAGTCTTCTGTAAATGCCAATTACTTTTATGATTCTCCATTCACAAGAAATGTAATCAAGTCCCATTGGTCTCTAAAAGCTACTTTTTTTTTTCTTCATTTTTTCTATGGAAAGTATATTTTAATGCACCAGCTGTTTGGCTGGCAGTTTGTTAGCTGTAAATCTACAAATGATGATGCATATTATATAAGTAGAAATAGATTTAGAAATAGAAATAAGTATGAGTAGAAATAATTTGTAGCACTTTGAGATTTGCCTCAAACATAAAGTGCATTATAAATAAAATGTATTATTATTATTATTATTATTATTATTATTATTATTATTAGAACAATTAGTTCTGGTCCATGCAGGCTTATATTGCGTATGGCACATTACACAATTATGGAAATTAGTTTTTTTTTTTGCACTAATTCTGGACATTTATGGACACCATGGACACTTATGGACATTGCGCACCTGCACGTTTCTATTTAAACGTGTTTCTATATTTTTCTATATTTGTACAGATTTTTTTTCCGTATTTATACAGTTAGGTTTTTCTTATATTTTATATTTTGTTTTATCTTCTATAGATATATATTTTCCTCAGCTAAAGTTATTTTCTATATTTTATTTCTTATTTTATTCCATATTTATTTCCTATTAATAATCTTTTTTTAAGGTCACGGGCGGTCGTTTAAGCATTTCAAGCATATCTTTACACAATACAATTTAAATTTGATTTGAATTTGAAATTTGATTTTTAACTATACTTGGATGTTTGTATTCTTTTTTGAGCATGTGTGTGTATGTCTGTACTGTATGTGTGTTTGCCCTGGAATGAATTGGCACACAGTCCAAGGTGCCCCACCTCATACCCTATAGGCTATGATAGACTCCAGGCCCCTCACACCCCCTGTATACAGGATAAAGTGGTATAGACGGCGAGTGAGTGAGTATCTAAAACATCAATTGCTCTCTAATCAGAGAGAGAGAGAGAGAGAGAGAGAGAGAGAGAGAGAGAGAGAGAAAGAAGGGAGGACAGTAGTGATATGTTAAGTGTTTAATTACTCCCAAAGCTGTGTCGTAATTGAGTTCATCATGTGAAAAGGATGCCAAGTCACATGTTATTCCCCTGCTATGCTATCTGTCTCATCAAAGCACAGACATTCTGCATCTAACAGATGCTGAATTGTTTTTACAGCATTTATTTAAAAAAAAATCTAATTTAAAATCAAATCATTATAGAAAAAAAATCCCACGTTTGATGCTGCTAATTAAATATTGTGTCTGTCTGTATGTGAGGGAGGCTGTGGGTCTTTTAAGGCACCAAAACATTATAATTATTTTATAGGTTTACTTGTCTACTTTTGATTAAACGCGTTTTTATGGATGGTTTGATTTGTTGCAAAATTTAATGATCAAAAAAAGTTGTATATTATTTGAACTTTATTATTTGAAGTTTTAAATGATATACAAATTAACATGAATGACATTAACATAAATTAATGAATTAATTAAATAGATTCTATTTTCATTCCACTATCATGTCAAACAAAATGTTTTTAAATAAATTACAATTAGACCGGCCTACCTGTGCATTTCTTACATATCGTACCTGATTTTCTGTGTTAATTTCATGTCGTTTGAATCTTACCTTAAACACAAATTGCTGAAAAGGGTAAATACTGTCCATAATAGAAAGACAGCAGAAAACCCAATGCATGACATACTTGTGTGCTTGAGACTCAGCAGGGCAAACAGCTCAGGCTTCTATTCGAATACGCACCCAAAATATCTGCTGTGAATGTCCTGGTGCCAGACACCACAACACAGCGCCGGAGGCCAACTTTACCTCATGCATCCTTAACAGAAATGAACGAATCAATTTGAGCTAACTAGCCACAAGGCCAATGGGATTTCAGTGGATGTGGCTTCTTTGGTAAATTTATCCACATTGTATCTGAAAAATCAGTTGGTTTTATAAAACTGTTCTCTAAAAGGAATATTGTACAAGCAACAGCACTGTTATACTCTTCATTCTTATAAATGGCACTCTTGCTCATTGACTGTTATAGAAAATTGTAATATAACATTTTATTTTTTCAAATTGCCCACCCGTATATTTTTAAGTAGAGTGGAACCTCGGATTGCGAGTAACTCGGTTTACGAGTGTTCCGCAAGACGAGCAAAGCTTTTTAAAACATTTTGACTGGAAAAACGAGCATGTATTGGCTTTTTGACATACACACACCCACACTCTCTTGCCTTTACACTGGCCGAGGCCCTACAGAGCCATGACTTGAGGGTCCAGCGCCACCCAGGTTATCCCAAAAAAAAAAAAAAAAATCACATGATCTCTGGCTTACATGGGTCTTCATGACTAAACACAAACTCTGCCCTTCAATGAAGCCCAAGCCAGAAAGCAGTTGGGCATACTCTCCTACACAGCCTAAACAAGAGGTCAACAAGGCGGCCTCACACATTAGGTTCAAGCCATAGGACATAAATGAGGCCTTGCATGCTAGACCATCCTGCCTCACCTAGCAAGAACATATTTGCCCCACACTCTGCCATGTTTGTGATGTCATTTTAGCACAAGGCATTGGTATGGGCATCGGTCTGTCTCCTCGCCACATCTTAAATGTTGCTGCATTTCCTGTTTTGCTACAAATGTTGCTTTGAAACCCATGACCCTGCTCTGTCTTAATGCTCACTCTACCTTCCTGTTCCTCTGGGGCAACCGTCCCTACTTCCTGCTCCCTTTTATATTGAGGAAAATGTTCTCACCTTCTAGCATCGTTCGTGCATAATATTTGTGTTTACACTTATTTTGAATATTTTGAATTGCAACAAGGAATAAAGATCTTCACTTGCATCCCCCTTTGCCTCATTACCCTGACATCCTGTCCCAGTTTTGTCTTTCATGTTATAAAATGTTATGACTTACATTGTTTTATTTGTATTATTTTTTGTAAACAATTCATTACATTCTCACTCTCATTTTTTTCTTTTTTTTTGCCCTTGAGCTATGTTTAATTAATTAAAATTTTATCCTACCCTTTGACATCTACCATTAGTCTGGGAATTCACGCTGTTTTATGAGCAGATTTTCTTCCCTATCTGCCAACTGGATAGCAGCACTGACAGAAACTACAGAACATTCGGTGTTTGGTTTTATTAGGCACTATTAACCACAACAGTTATTTATTTATTTATTTTGCTAGGCTGAGAGTAGTCAGGCTTATCTTAAAGGATTATTGGGGTTTTGTTATATGCGTTTACATATGTATGTAGATACATTAATCGCGTTTTCCCAGAGCTGAGAGTTGCTCCCAAGTGCATATTTAATTCAATCCAATTAAATTTTATTTATATAGCGCTTTTAACAATGGTCATTGTCTCAAAGCAGCTTCACAAAATGAAAAGAAAATGTATGGAAGTGTGTATGAGTGAGAAAAAAATGTGTTTAGATAATAATGAGATTGTACCCGTGAAGCAAGCCAAGGGTGACGGCGACGGTGGCAAGGAAAAACTCCCTGAGATGGCAATAGGAAGAAACCGTGAGAGGAACCGGACTCAACAGGAAACCCATCCTCATTTGGGTGACAATGGAAAACAGGAAATATATAACAACGTCATGTGTGTTAGGCTGCTGGAAGTTCAGTATAACAGAAGTTGTCAAAGTTATCATGGAGTCCAGTTCAGCAAGTCAGCAGGTGCAGAGGGCAGGAGGGGGGTCTGGATCACTGGGAGCTCAGGAGCAGCATGTGTAGCTCCAAACCATCATGAAGCAGAATCCAGCTGGAGGTGGTCCTTCTCTGGATGTCTCAAGATCTTCAGCAGGGTTGTCCTTTGTCTACTGGAACTGGCACAATCTTTAGATGCCTCGGTTTGGGTAGAGAATGAAGGAACAGGTGGAAAAGAATTAGCGTAGATGCCATTAAAGATATTAGCAGCACTAGAAAGGAGTGTGCATTTAGATGTACTGGAGTACGAGGTTATGGAATTAATTATGCGTCTGCCATATCATGAATATGTATGACATATCTGTTTTACCACATGGTGAGCTAAAATAAACAAAAGCAGGAACAAAATCTAAGCTGGTGATTAAACTACACGTATGCAAGAATCAATCAGGTGATGCGATTACGTGTATGTGAGGGTTGGTGGATAAAAGAAATTTCTGTCCAGCATCTCCATAGTGCTTATCTGACAGAAGGGGGGTATGGATCACTGGGAGCTCAGGAGCAGCATGTGTAGCTCCAAACCATCATGAAGCAGAATCCAGCTGGAGGTGGTCCTTCTCTGGATGTCTCAAGATCTTCAGCAGGGTTGTCCTTTGTCTACTGGAACAAAGGACAACCCTGCTGAAGGAATGATATGAATCTGCAATTGCAGAGATCTTCAGCTCATGATCTCGTACGAGCAAGGCTGAACAAATACAGTAGCTAAACGTGTAGGTGGAAACAAGGTATAAAAAAAATATTCAACCTTTAAATCGTAACAGAAAGAGAAACTTACATATATGATCCTTCCGTACATATAAGATCTTTACTGCCTGAAGTTTACTCGCTTTAACTACATTTTGGAGCATTGTTTTTGTGTGTCCTCATAAATAAGTGCTATGCTTCCATTCAGTTAAACAAAATATGACAGTTTGTGCACACTTGACTGAACAGTCTAACATTGTGTATTAAATTGCATACACTTGTCTACATGAAATCATCTTAAACCAGAATGCCAGGACAGTATTGGGCTTTCAAGGCTTTTTCTGGGGAAGAATGATTGTATAACATCTAACTTAACATCCAGAGACGCAGTCTTGTATACTGTTGTATACATTGCAATTTCTTCTCACTGTTTCTCTTCATTCATTGCTGATAACTATAAATTTAATCAAAGTCTTCAGCCAGGAAATTATTGAAAAAAAAAAAAAAAGAATTATAAATATAACAGTCTTCATATCAGCATTGTACAAGAATACAAGAATATATATCAAGACAGTGAAGTTGGAAGAAAACGTTATCCCGGTCAGAAGAGGTTAAAGAGAGAGAGAGAGAAAGAGAAAAAACCTCCAAGAATTTGGAACGCACAAAGTTTCATTAATTTCATTCCTTCATATTAGCACAGCACACGGTCAAATTATGAATGCACCCAAATTATACCTGCACATGCACACAGTATTAATTCATTTAAATTGTCCAAACCCAAGACCTCTGTTAGTTACAGTATGATGATTTCCTACAGCTAGTAGATTCTGTGGGCAGCATAAAAAAAGGATTGTTTGATGGCACATATTGGAAACAATACAATTGGAAAGTCCAAGGTGCTCAGTGCAAATCTGAAAAAAAAAAAAAAGTACATTAGATTTACTGAAATCAGGAATGTTTCTTTTAGGCATTTCTAAATGATTGCAGATTCCACGATCGGGGCAAACAATTGCACTTACAGTAAATACACGTTATTGGAAGGTGGAATCAGTTTGTCAAGGTTCCAATCTGTCATCCTCAGCTCAGTGTCCTGCAGCACCACGGCTGAGTCATCAAAAAAGCAAAATCACACGCTAAAAGCACAATAAAGTGTGCTCCTGCCTAAGAGCAGTGAAAATTATGATGTTTTTTTTCTATCTAGACTGTTTGCAACAGTCTTCACCCATAGTTAAAGAGTTTAATGGTTAAAGAGATGTTAAGGGGAGTTTAACAGGTGCCGTTCCTTTAATAGTACTTGAAAACTAGCATTATGTGAACTCATTTGGTTATCTGTAAATCTGAATTGAGGATTGTGTGATTATTTCAAACTATCTGTACACTCGGTTAGCTGAATGATACAACAGAGAGACAATATAATTAAGCAATTTCACATGAGAGGTTGTGCTGTTAGCTAGAATGAATGTTTGGAAGGGTGGAATGTCTGGGATAAAGCAGGCTAAATGAAAGCTTTCTGAGTCTCAACCCTATCAAAAAAAAATTGTGGACTGAGCTTAGAAGTTTGCCTGGAAACCAACAAATGTAATTATACACTACCGATTCTGCCCAGAAGAAGTGGTCAAACAGGCAACCAGAAGACTTCCCTGTTCTCTGAATCTCTAGCAGTTCTCTGTCCGCTTTAAGCTCCATCCATTACTTTGCAATATTGCAGAATATAATGTTTTTTCTTTTCTTTTTTTTTCTTTTTTTAATGACTTGTCTAGACATTTTTGAATCCTAAAGTTGTAGATGTTTTGTTGTTGCACATGAACAGGATTTAAGAAAAGGTTGTGTCAGTGTGTGTGTGTGTGTGTGTGTGTATGTGTGTGTTTTAATGAGCCTATAAAATTGCCACCATAAATCATCCATCTATCCATCTAGGAACCTTTGTAGTCCAACTAGGGACCGTGGAGGCCAGTGGTGACCATTGTATTTATTCCCATTTTCCCAACCTTGGTAGGACCTCCGGACAACCATAAATCATATTAAGATTCAATTTACGGTGTGTGTGTGGTGTGTGGTGTGTGTGTGTGTGTGTGTGTGTGTGTGTGTGTGTGTGTGTGTGTGCGCATGTTGGTGTGTTTTCTGAGGAAGTAATTTGTAAGCAGTAATAATATGACCTTCAGTTCTTCTGTTTGACCATTAATGAGCACATTGCTTTAAAACCCATGGCACTTTGCTTTTCCTTGCTTGTAATGCAGTAATTTGTGATGTTGAACTGAATTGCTCAACTGTTTACTTTATTCTTCCTTAGCTATGTCTGAGAAATATATATTTCTCTTTTTTAACATCCAGCATGTGGAGTCTGAGAATGGGCTTCAATCTGGACTTTGAGAATTCATTAGAATTATATTTCTACAATAAATCTTGGTACCAGTTGTCACAGTGTTTAGTGGTCTAATTTAGTTTGCACTGGAGTTCCCCCTGCGCTTGGTGGGTTTCCTTTGGGAACTCCAGTTTCCTCCAGACATGACATGACATGACAAAACATGCAGATTAGGCTAAGTGAGGTTTCCAGATTGCCCGTAGTGTGTGAGTGAGTGTGTTTGTGTGCCATGCAATGGACTGGCACCCCGTCCAGTTTGTCCCTTGCCATAGACTCCAGGCATCTTGCAACCTTGAATAGGATAAGCGGTATAGAGAAAGAATGAGTGAGTGAGAATGAATCCTTGTAACTTAAAATATTTGCTTTATATTAATATCATTAATATCACCTACATTATATATATATATATATATATATATATATATATATATATATATATATA
>JAAGKR010001830.1:13977-34115 GCA_011419295.1 Clarias macrocephalus
TATATATATGTGTGTGTGTTAGTGTTTAAACTATACTTTGGACCCTGTGTTAAGTGTGTTATTGTATCCTTACTCTTCTTCATCTCTTTACACTAGGCATGTGCCGCTCTAATAAAAAAAAACAAAAAAAAAAAACACTGATGTTGTTTTTGTGTGTGTTTTTGTCTGGCGTGTGTAAGGTGATAGCCTCAGATAAGCTGTGTAAATGGTTATCTGAATCTTCCATGACTCATTCACTGGTCTCTGATCCCAGCGGGTTTGTCATCCCTATGAATAAACAGCTTTATTTACTCGCCCGGCACAGGAGAGGAAACTACATCAGAACGATGTCTCCGCTCCACCTGACCTCTGTTCCTCCGTGTTATGATGAATGCCCTCCTACTCTGTACTCTCCAAAATAAAGGAAACATGGATGATTTGGTCTCGTCATCAGGGTGGAATCATTGATCTTGCATGTTTCACACTGTTAATCACAGGAAACACAAGACCTTTACACAACATACGGCCAAAACATGGCATGAGCGCTAAAAAGTGTCTCGTCTAGATGTAGTGTCTGTAACCTTTGAAAAAATTTTTTTTTAATTAAATCATCATTCAGATGACACGTTGTCAATTTACAGTAGATTTCACATGAAAAGACATAAACTTGAAAAAGTGTATTATTCTAAAATGGAAAAATGTGTTAATGTATTGCTACACGAATTTGGCATGGTTACGGACACTACAGATTTGTTGTGGGGGGAGAGAAATGCCTTGATTTAAGCAGCCATTTTTACAAGCCATATGCTTCTGGAAGCTTACACCAAATTTACTATCAGTACTCAAAAAAATACGAATCATTTGTGCTTTAAATTATTATTGTTTGAAGCAAGATATATAACGCTGAAAAGTGCCCATTTTTGGGGGCACATATAAAAACATCTCTCCAAAATGGCTGAAATGTTTAGGGAAGCAAGATCGATCACTTCCATGTTGCATAAACTTCAATGTATAACATAAAAAAGTAAATCAATAACAATATTTGTATAACTCCCTGAAATTAATTAATTGGAACTTAATATGTCACGTGAAAACATTCTGCACATTATTCCTACTGGAGTGGTCACATGTATATTCTGATAAAACAGGGACCCTGTGCGAGAGGCTGATGTGAGCAAGTCGAATTATCCTCCAATCATTGCTCATGCACTCGTGATTTGTTTAGCAGTGTGCTGCTGATGCATCTAACCGGAGCAGCGAAAGCACTTTAGATGATTGGAGGAGAGCTGCAGTTCTCACAGCAGAGGGGATACTGATTATGCTCATTGATTAGTCTGTTCTTTATGCAGCCAAGAAGATGTATTGTAAACCTCTGTGCCCGAGTGAAGTGGTTACAGAGGTGCAGTACTGTAGGGTATTTTGAACAAAAAATAAATACATTTTTGTTAAGTATTTTAATGAAATTTCACTAATGCAGTTTAAATAATCCATTGAAGCATTTGTGTAATTTTTTTTTCTTCATTATTTTGGATAAGCTAAAAAATCCATGTCACTGCGTAGTTTTTTTCTTTTTTTTCCTTTCCTTCTTTCTTGTCGGTAAGTGTGTTATCCTTGACTATCTCTGAAACAGTGAGAGCAAGGCATGAATACACAATAGAAGGGCTGTCAGTCCATCAGAGGCCACAACACACACACACTCTCTTTATCTCTTATTAGAGTAGCAAGTCTGACTACTGACATGCTTTTTGGTAGGTGAGAGGGAGAAAAAAAATGAAATCAAAGGAAAAACTCACAAGGACATAGTGAAACTGTACACAGTATATAAAAAAAAGGATAAAAAAAACTCAGGATCAAACAAGGGATCCTGGAGCTAAGTGTCATTAACACTACCTGCTACTTCATTGTGTCACCTTGTACACTGATCAGCTGTAACATCAACTAGGTGAATTGAATAACATTGAATATCAATTACAGCATACAGTACCAGTATGAATGGTGACTGGATCATGGCCACTTAAGGCTCATTTATGCCCGCAGGGAACCAAAGACCAGCCTGCCTGGCCAGATCCCACAGAATAACCAATGCAGCACAAATCTATAAAAAAAAAGCCAATACTGGATAAAAGCCACCAGACCAAGCAAAGAGCACAAGGGCACCATCCCAGCCTCGGAACTCGCCAGATCCCTATCTAATAGAGCATCCACGGGAATCACCGGCCACACAAGTCTGATCCATGGAGGTTCTACCCTGCAACCCAGAGCCCCAAAAAGTCCCCAGACATCCTGTTGACCCACAACCAAGGGGTCAGAGCTGCCTCAGTGGTACAAGAGGAACCCAAAACCTACAGTAGGTGGTTATAATGTTAAGCCTGATTAGTTACATCTTCTAAATGTCTGGCTAGGTTCTGTGCTTTATTCATGGAATATCACATGAAACAGAATACTGTTGTTCTGAATATCAGAACGGCTGTAGGGCACAGACTGAGTGGCAAGGATACCACAGCTGTGACCTCAAATGTGACATTGCTTTTATACAACAGTTTCATGATTTGTTTCTTTATTTAACCGGTTATTTTGGTCTGCCAACACATCCTTCCGTGACTAGCAGAACTAAATAAAGTGGTAGAACTGGTGCCCAACGGATATACTGTGGTCTTATTAACAGGGGTGAACTCACGTTTCAATTCTTACTGGTACAATGTAGCCAAAAGATGCAGACAATAAACCATAGACGTGGTGGACAATTCCATACGTTTCTCTTTATATTTCCACATATTTCACTTTAGAATATCACCTAACTACTCGGTCAAGGAGTTGAATCTCAAATAATCTTAAAGAGAAAGCTAGCGCACTATGTCGGGTGTACAGTCCCTTGTTCCACACCACAAGTAGTCGCCTAGGGGAGAGATTCAGTTTTGTGTTAGGAGCTTGTTAGCTTTGTAGCTCACATTAGCCTTGAAAAGAACAACACGGATGGTTCAGAGACGATTAGGAACAAAGAAGTTAGTAAGTAGACAAAGTGTTGAAGATGACATCAAGTTATCAGGTCTGTTTTTGTGCTGAAAGTGCTTCAGTGCTTCAGGTTTTTGAATGTGGGTTTTGGTAGGCAGCTGCTCTCCCCTCAGCACCATGGACAGTACCAACCCACTCTGACCCATGCTGCAACCGACAGTTAGTGTAACGATTGATTATTGAACACCTGTGATGCAGAGTGATGTACAGTACAGACCAAAAGTTTGGACACCCCTTCTCATTCAAAGAGTTTTCTTTATTGTGTTCTTTATTGTGTTCTTTAGCCCAAACGCGTCTCTTCTGCTTGTCCTTAGCAGATATTCTATCATGAACGCCTGATTCACACAGTCTCCTCTTAACAGTTTTGGGGACACTTTCAAAGTTTTCCCAATTTTTCGGACTGACTGACCATCATTTCTTAAAGTAATGATGGCCACTCGTTTTTCTTTACTTAGCTGCTTTTTTCTTGCCATAATACAAATTCAAACTCTCTGAATGAGAAGGTGTGTCCAAACTTTTGGTCTGACCTGTATATACTGTAGTTAAACATCCCAGTACTGTTGCTCTACTGTATATCACTACTCGTGGAATGGCTGTCATCCAATCAAATTACTCGGCCGGAACTAACTGATGTATAATTGTGATACTGAGTGGTGGAAGCGTTTTAGTGGTGTATTGTTTGTTCCATGGTGAAGAGGTGAAGAAAAACCTGGTAGGCTACAACTTTTTTACTTTTTCTGGTAGTTTGCATTTGACAGAGGATGCTTAGATTGCAGAAGAGAACTAAGGCTAAACTAAAGTGCATTAAAATAAAAGAAATGCTGTTCCAGCCCATTATTTGCTAAACAAATGATGTGTTCCAGATCATTAACCTAAATGTTTTTTTTTTTTTTTCCACATCGTTACGCTAGCCTAAATGACCGTATCCCACCTACTGCCAGCAGCCTTTCTGGAATTAATGAGTGCCTGTTCAATGTGCTGGCAACATATAAAGATACTGTAATCTAAGAGTTATGGAAGAGCATTTGGATAAATGGAGTAGATAATGTGACGGCTACAGTGTGTGTGTGTGGGGGGGGGGGGGGGGGAACATACGGATGATGAATGTAGAGCCGAATATTTTATGGAGGTGTAGATAATCTGCGTGATAGGAAAAGGAGGTGTATTTAATAGATGTGGATAATCCAAGTATCTCAGACGAGTGTGTGAATAATGGATGTCACACACTCCCACGGAGCTCAGGATCTCCCCTGGGTCTTCACATTCTAATAAGGGATTAAGGGGGAAAAGTAATTCAGTGGGAGGAAAAGAGCAATAACTTGTAAAGCATTTAGAGAACATTCAGAGATCAGAACACAAAGGGATTAAGTGCAAATAAATAAATAAATAATAGATTGTCTTTACACAGAGAAGCTTGTTTCATTGTTAGCTGTAAGATCAAATAAGCCTAGAGCTGTGTTAGTAAAAGAACACACATGTGCGTTATGTGTGTGCGCGCATAGTCTGTCCCATTTTGGTAAAGAATACATCTATTTTTCTTTGTGTACTGTACATATTCACACACACCAGTGTCAGTCAAAAATGATCCGCACACAGGTTATATCAAAATAGGCAAGAGGCAATGCAAATCCGAAGACTTCTTCCCAAACATCCTCCTTATAGTCCTGATCTCGCTCCATCAGACTTTTACCTGTTTGGATGACGAAGTGATGACAGCAGTGCATTTTTGAATGAGAGAATATGAAAACTTGTTGACAGATGGACAAAGTGCACCCTTATGCAAATTAAAATATATTTCTCTATATATTAACTGTCAATATATTAAATGATTTAGTGTTTGGATGAATTGAAAAGATTTTATAGTGTTAATATTCCTCGTTGCATGTCATGGACAGTATTGTATTGTATTGTATTGTAATATCTTACAATATGTTGGAAAATACATAAGGATTTTGTCATGGTCATTTGTGACCAAGACGGCAAGTATTTGTATGCAAGTATGTATCAAGAGCCATGGTATCCAGGGTAATGTCAGCATACCACCAAGAAGGACGAAGCACATCCAACCGGAGTAACTGGTGCTAACCTGGATTGTATCCAAAAACCATAAAACCACAGCTGCCCAATTCACTGAATTAAATGTGCACCTCAACTCTCCTGTTTCCACCAGAACTGTTCATCAGGAGCTCCACAGGGTCAATGTACAGTACATGGCCGGGCTGCTACAGCCAAACCTTTGGTCACTCCTGCCAATGCCAAACGTTGGTTTCAATGGTGCCAGCAGCAAAAATCTTGGGCTGTGGACAATGTGAAACATGTACTGTTCTCTGATGAGTCCACATTCACTGTCTTTCCCACATCCGAGACAGTTACGGTGTGGAGAAGCCCTAAAGAAGCGACTGTACCACCCAGACTGTTGCATCCCCAGAGTGAAGCATGAGGGTGGATCAGTGATGGTTTGGGCTGCAATATCATGTCAATCCCTACTGTAAGCCCAATACTTGTGCTAGATGGGCGTCACTGCCAAGGACTACCAAACCATTCTGGAGGACCATGTGCACCCAATGATTCAAACATTGTATCCTGAAGGCGGTGCCGTGTATCAGGAGGATGATGCACCAATACACACAGCAGGACTGGTGACAGAGTGGTTTGATGAACATGAAAGGGAAATTGAACATCAGATCTAAATATGATTAAGCCACTTTGGTGTGTTTTGCGGTAAAATATAATAATCTAAATAATTCAAAGCTTGAAAGAGCAAGCAAGCTGTGGCCAGATATAAGGAAGTTACCACCAACAACTCAAACCCACTGGTGCACGGTGTCCAAACCCTAAACCTCTAGGCTATCTTGTACTTTTATTCTGCTCATGTAACAGACTGAACAGAGAGAAAAGTGAGAAAATGGCTGCAATTTATTCTATATCTGTTGTCCTGTAAAGGATTAAACATGTTCACTTGCATCATGACCACTTGAGGTTCTTCCAATCACAGTGATGTCAGTAAGGACAGGTGGCCTATGAGAAAGTGTGGTGTTTGTGTGTGTGAGGAAAGACTGAGCAAGATCTATATACAGTAAGTTGATAATGAATAAAGGCAGTTGAGATGTGGACAAATAGTGGATAAATACTATGAACATTTAAGGAAAGGGAATATACAGTACAAGTTCTTTCTGGAAAATATCTAGCCATGAAATGACTGGATTACATGTAAACAAATACACTTTTAACATTATCATTTGTTCTGCATGCTGCAAGCCTTCCAGAATGTTTCTCGACCATCTTTGAAGCTTTTGTTAGTTTCCATAGAGAAATGTTTATCTTTGCCATTTTTGTAATTATTATTATTATTATTATTATTATTATTATTATTATTATTATTATTATTATTATTATTATAAATGTGTTCAAGTAAAACTGGGACTTTTGATTTTGAAAAACAAATCACAGTCATGAGAGTTAAAAACTCAATTTATTCCTCCATATAATCCCCTGCTACACTATTGCACTTATCACAGCATTTCACCAGCATTTGGATACCATCAAGATAAAAGGTTTTCTCAGTATGCCAGAGCTCTGATCGGACTCACAATCTCAGGAACTTCTTTAATGACTCACACAAGCGTAAATGGCTTGAAGTGAGGACAGGATTGTATAGCGGGTGTGGCAATAACTACCAGCTGAATTCCTGTAATGTGCAAGAGATGTTGGTGAATGATTGTATGTACAGTTCCTGCAGACACGTACGTTTCTACTACAAGTTGATGCCAAGATATCCGTCAATTTTCAGGGATCTGGCATTCCTACAGTTCGGAAAGTCTAGGGTTCAGACCCCACAACCGCTGCTCAGATGGATGTATAATAAGGTACAAATGGAAGTCACTCTGGATAAGGGTGTCTGCCAAATGCCATAAATGTAAATGTAATGTAAATGAATGTTGACAGGAACGACTGCATTGGGCTCCAAGCCACCTACCCAGGATCGCCTTTCACAGACATATGGATTTTTTTTATATTTTTTATGTTTGCACCAGTCAAAGGTTTTACTGCATCTAAGTCATCACCATACCGTTCTTGACATCTTCTGTAAATTTCAATCGATTTTACACCTTTGTTCACAAGAGATTTTATCTCAAATGCTGTGTTTACTTGAATGCCCCTTTAAACACCTAATGTCTTTGGACTCATCACTCATCAAACACTCTATTCATTTATCTAATCAAGCAGTCATGGGGTAGCAGTGCATCGTATATACTGTTTACAGGCCGTTGGCTTCAGATAATGTTCACATCAACCACCAGAATGGACAAAAATATGATCTCAGTGATTTTGACTGTGACGTAATGTTAATGTTTTCTTGGCGTGCTGATCAATCAATACTTGAATACCACCGTGTATCTGAGCGTTGTTGCTGATCATGTGCATCCCTTCATTACCGCAATTACCCCATCTCCTAATGGCTACTTCTAGTGTTATAATGCACCATGTCACAAAGCAAGTGTCATCTTGAACATGAGTTTGGTATTCTTCAATAGACTCCCCAGTCGCTGGATCCAAATCCAAGCCCAGTTGCAAGACTGTTGCCTTGCACCTCCAGGTTCTGGGTTTGATTCCTGCTTCGTGTGCATGGAGTGCAATGCGTGCGTGCTCTGCAATGGATTGGCACCCCGTCCCGGGTGTACCCCGCCTTGCGACCTAGGCCTCTTAGGATAGGGCGAGGAATCCCTTCACACTGTACAGGATAAGTGGTATAGAGTGTGAGTGAGTGAGAGTGAATCCTTGTAGCTAATTGTAATTGAGTTGCTTTCAGTATAGCATCAGATGGTATAATGCGTGACACCGTATCCAGGATGAAGGGGTATAGACAATGCGTGAGTATCTCTGGCTGTTTACTCATGGTTTAAGCCATGGGTTGTGCCTGTGAGCACTGCATTTAGTGTGAAAAAAAAAAATAATAAAAAAACACGAGTATTGTCTGTGGAGGAAAAACAAGCCATTTTCAATCTGGAAAAAAAAGGGGGATAATAGATCAGAGCCACTGCACAAGTATAGGGCGCTGCTAATACTGCAATTTTGAATGGGCAAAAAAGAAAACAAAAACCACTAGTGTATTAACAAGCAGACATTGAATCAAAGATCAGCAAAGGAAATGAACAGCAGTTGATGCTAGAAACATTGTAAGAGCTGTTAAAATGCCCCAAGACCACAATGATTGACATCATCAATAACCTCCACAGGGCAGGAATGATTTATTACAATCCACTCTTTGAAGAAGGCTTGAAAAAAGATGAGAGCAGCGATATCGATATAAAGGCCATACCACAAGACGCAGGTGATGGGTGATGGGAAATCATTAGTTGAAATTGCTAAGCTGACTGACAAAGACCATCCGAGAGATTTCAGTGCAATTAACAAGAGGTCAGATGAGGGGACAATGAGCGTAATTGTGTAAAGCTAGATGCTCAACCTCCATTTACTGAAGGAGTGCCAAACAAAAATTGACGGACATGAATGGAGCAAGAGCTGGGTCCTAAATAAGACACCTTGTTGATCTTTGCTGCGTTGTAGAATGTGTAAGAAAATGTTTTATTTCCACTTTCTCTTGCGCCACTGCACTATGATACGAAAGCAAGCCTCTAAAGACACAAAATAAAATACGACAACCTTGCAAATTTGTAACATTCCATCACATCATGTGAAGAAGATTGGATAAATGTGGGCTTCAGGAATGGACTTCTGATGGAGCGGCCGGCATTTTCACCTGGTTTTAGTGGCTTTTCCATCGGTTTGAGCCTTTGGATGGTTTTAACATTAGCAAGAAGTATTCTACCTCAACAGATTCAGCTTCCAACCACCTCAGTGAAACACAAACTCATCTGAGTCATATCTAACCATCGCAATTAGACCAAAGAACTACAGAAATTACAGAAAATTGGCAGGTGGTGAATACCAGCAGGTGTAAATGCAGGTACACAGCAGCTTTATTTAGAAAGCTTTCAACAAGGTCCTGGACGTGTGGCAGAAACAGAGTCGTATACCAAGCAATGGTCAGATGATGTGCAAACAACAGAGACCGGGCAAGGCAAAAATCTGAATATAGGGAAATCAAACAAAGCAAAACGAAAAAGCTTGGTACAGTAACATCTGGTATAGAATCACAGGGTGAGCACGTAACGGGTGGATGACTGCAGTGAGAGTCTTTATGCACATGATTAAAAGGGACCATTTGTCTAGTCCTTGGCAGCCATCTTTGGTGTTGTACGTAGTGTGGATGAACGTAGATTTTTGCATGGACATGACCTTAGGAGTTCTTTATTGGCTGGTTTTTTATACTTGAATCATATCCTAAGTAAATGATATCTAAAGTACAGGAGATTACACGAAACTGTTGCATTCTTTGTTAAATAAAGTGAAGATAAACAGCATAATTTGTTAAATTATGAGACTTTCTCATACTATTTGTTGCATACTCAAATGTTGCATAATGCCATTTCAAATAACAAATGTTGTCGGATTTTCACTGGTATCTACTTATTTATTTAATTATTAATTTTTTTTTGGATAATGTCACGAACTATAGGGAAGTCCGGGCTGTTGTTAACGCCAAGGACTTAAATAAGGTGGGCATAGGCGCGGAGGGTTGTTTTAACAAAAAAAGTCTTTTAATAACAAAATCTAACAGAACATGAACAGAAAACCACTCAAACACAAAAACTCACCAAATGAAAAACACAGTCTCTTTTTAAGCAAAACACATAGGCTCTTTTAAAACAAACAGACAAGGATCACACAAAACACACAGGCTCTTCCAAGCACGACCGACTCGCGCCCCTATGGGCGAAACCACACACACACTCGCGCCCCTATGGGCGGAACTACACACGCTCCTATGAGCGAAACCACACACACTCGCGCTCCTATGAGCGAAACCACAAACCCCTGCTTGTATGAGCGAAACCACACACACTCGCGCTCCTATGAGCGGCAATACACTCTAAGCACGTACCTGGGCTTAGAGCAGGCACAAGCTGAGAACCAACACACAGGCAGAGACACACATGCAGGCTGAGAACCACACACACACACACACACACACACACACACACACACACACACACACACACACACACACACACACACACACACACACACACACACACACACACACTTAGACTGAGACACACAGACTGAGACACACACAGGCAGAGACACACATGCAGGCAGAGACCCACACACACACACACACTCTCACACACACACACACATTGGCTTAGAACACTCACAAGCTTCAAACACTCACAGGCTTAGGACACACTGACTAATTCCACATTATATAGAGCCTTCTTAACATAAAACCAAACTTAACCAAAACCAAACTTAAAACACAAACGAAAACCAAAACAACGTAGTGCCCTCTTAACATAATTAATGCTCGACTCAGTTTCCCAGAACAAGCAGCTATTTATAACTACTCTCATAAGCTACCTCGGTTCAGGTGAGCTCAGTCATCACCTGACTGAGGTGCCTTCTGGGAAACTGAGTCTACAAACAGAACTACAAAAACTAACAAACACACATGTCCACAGTGCCCTCTAGGGGCAGTGCCTCAAAGATAATAGATGCAAAAGTATAAAAAAAATTTTATCAGGAATTTCACCACCTGATGACTATTACTTGCGTGACTTGACTTTCCTTCGAGAAGCATCAAATAAGGGAAAGCAAGACGGTATTTATATAGACACAGCGACAATACCAGCATGTTCACAATCAGGAAGCAGACAGAGAGGGGGATTATTTATTTATTTTTTTACAAAGGCTACTATGAGCTAATACAAGTTCTGTATTTTTAATACTTAAGTAAATTTGAAGGTAATCACTTTTGAACTTTTACTCAAGTCTACTTAAGTAATATTTGCCCTGGGGAATCCTTAAACCCCTTTATTTATCAGTTTATACCTGTTAGATTATATTACATTACATAACTACACTGTAAACCCGATTAAGTTGGCAAAACTCCAAATATTTGAGGTAATCAGTTACATGAATTATTTTAAGTAATGATGTTTCCATTTTTAATTTAGTTAACAGAACTATCAATTTTTGAGTTTGTTGAACTTGTTGCAAATCAAATAAATTGTTGCAGACAATCCGGCCCAGGAATCGAACCCGGTTATGCCTTTCGCATGGCAGGCGAAACACCTACAGTACCACTGAGCCACCGGTGCTCTATAGATTTTACATTGGTGGAAGTTTAAGGTGACAGTCACTGTTACTTAAGTGCTTACGATTACATAAAATATCAAACTTGTTCAGCTAACTTGAAAAGTGTCATTTCTACAAACTCATAAATGCCCAAAAGTTCTGAATACTCAAAAAGGTCTTATTAATTTGACCTAATTGCAATTATTTAAGTTAACAGAACTCAATGTGTTTAATTACTTTGAGCATTAGGGTTTACAGTGTACATTCATTCAACACCGGCTGACTATTATGACTGTATAACTGTACTGTATGACTCGCCTTTGCTTTGAGATGCGCCAAATAAGGCAACAGGTGTTTAAAATCAGAAGCAGGGCTGCGGACAACAATGGAAACAGCACTTTCCATAATACAAGCTTTGTCATTTTTAATTAAGCAAATTTGAAGGTAATTACTTTTGAACTTTTACTCAAGTACCACCTGTAAATGGAGGACGTCTACTTTAACTTGAGTAACATTTGTCCTAGGGAATCTTTACCCACCTCTGGTTATCAGTTTATATCACATTCTTCTTATTCTTCTTACGCAATTAGATTTGTTATGTCATTCGCTAACCGGATTGCCAGACACATTTCACTGCTGGAGTAACAGAGACTCTGGATTAGTGAGACACAAGAGAAGGGAGAGAGAAATGCAGGGCAAAAGTGCAAACTGTCAGAAGTGACCTGGAACTTGCCGTTTGTCTGCAGACTTTCCCTCTCTGAGATACTGGACAGGAAGTGCTTGAGGATATAATTACTATTGCTTTGGTGTGTGTGTGTGTGTGTGTGTGTGTGTGTGTGTGTTGAGGGGTTATTAATCTAGGCTGTGTGGGTGTAATAAGGCCCTCGGTTTATGCAGTGAATGAAGTGAGACTACACTTTAAAGTGGCTTATACTCCCCGGATATGGAGCTGCTGTACAGAAAGCCAAGCCATATTTCACCTGGAAATGATAATTATTATTATTTTATTTGTTTTCCGGTCACAGAACGAGAGAACGAGAGTAAGGGAGATGTCAGGAGCTCTTTTAGAGATGAAGAAGATGCTGAAACAAATAGAGTCATACTGTACAATGAAGCGGTGTAAAACTGGAAGTCCCGTCAAGCGTCTTCTTCTTCTTCTTCTTCTTCCTTAACTAGGTAACAATTTCATGCAAATTTGAAATGTTATCGTATTACCATCTATAATTTCCGTATCAAATTAATCAGTAATTCTCCTGCAGCATAAAAGGATTAGAATATATGACAGGACAAATTGGTGTGATGAAATGAAAATAAATCCTCCTGAGAGAGTTTAGAAGTGACGCTGCATGGAAAGCCCCCGGCACAGCTGGAACGCATCGGCAGTCTGACGGAGACAAAGATTATTTTTATTCACTCAGGAAAAGAGACGTACTTTCATGTTTTTTTTTTTTTTTTTTTTTAATGGTCGATTTTATTAGCTCCTTTTTATTTACACGTTCTTTACAAACCAACTGATGAAGCATTTAATCAACTATTAATGCCGAAAAAGCTGAAAATTTCACTTCAGTAAGGTTTTCAGTGTTGGACATCCCGTGCATCCCGTCTTCTGCATCCATGTTGCAGTTTAGGAAACCAAACGTCAGTGTTACTGTACAAGTTTTACCCCACCATTAATAGCTATGGACAAATCATTTGTTTTCTATACATGAGGTTCCTTTGGGGAAGACCTGCTGGGGAGATTGTGTCTCGTGTCTCATCCTACTGCCACTGAAAAATAATAGAACAAATGACTTTGATTCAACAAATGACAAGTGGTTTTACTCGACAGTTGAGGCGCCCGTACTCTGATAACGAGGGGCGTTCAAGTCAAACCAGGACTTATGTCTTGTGAGTGAAGGCATAATGTAAGACTGTTTTACAGAAGACTCCAAGCACAGTGCGGTAATGAGACTCTTAGCTGCAGTAAAACATTTGAACGATGCAAACATTTACATTTATGGCATTTGGCAGACGCCCTTATTCAGAGTGACAAACCTAAGTGCCTTGAAGTTTCCATCTATAAATATACCCTTACACTCGTTCATTCGAAATAACACCAGTCAAACACTGTTATGCAGAAGGTTTTTTTTTTTTTTTCACCAGCATGAGGAACACCTGATACTTGTTGCCAAGTTACTGGCAGATTCCGAGTATGGTCCTGACCTCGCTCCAAGCCATTTACACATGTTTGGGCTATTAAAGTGTCGTATCTCTGCCTGGTGTTTTGGGAGCACCAGCGTTTCAGGCGTGAACCAGGCAGTCCAATCTTGTCGCCTGAGAAAAACGTTCTACCTTGATGGCATCCAGGCACTAGTGAAATGCTGAGATACTGTAAGTGCATTAGTGCAGAAGAGAAATATAGTTTTTTTTTTTTTTTCTCACAACTGTTTTTCTATACTATCAAAAATCCTGGTTTGACTTGAACATCCCTCGTACAATTTCCCGCATCCTGAGCTCACCCGTTAGCAGCTTCCTCCAGCTTCATCCTCCAGCTTCAGTGCTGCTAACAGCTTTTGCTTTCTCGAATACAAGCTATCAAATTCAGGCCAAGTCCACACAGACCCAGGTATTTTTTTAAAAGCGTTTTTTCCCTCCTCTGTTCTTGAAGATAAGAAGAATGAAGAAATAAGAAATATGTAGATAAGAAAATTCTTTATCTACATACAGTTGCAAGAACATAGTGAAAGCACCAGGCAGAGATATAACACTGACTGTAACTGCCATGGGAGCCAATCAGAAGCCTGGAAAAAAAATAGCACTAAGTACGAGATACACCAAATGTGGCACATGCTCCTACAAGCCAAAAATACGTACATTATTTATTTATAATTTTTTCTCCCTCTGTTTACATGTCAACAATGAAAACAAAGTTTTTAAGAATCTTTACCATGGAAGAATTTGTATTACTGGAAAGAGGTGTGTGTGTGTGTGTGTGTGTGTGTGTGTGTGTGTGTGTGTGTGTGTGTGTGTGTGTGTGTGTGTGTGTGTGTGTGTGTGTGTGTGTGTGTGTGTGTGTGTATGCGTGTGGATGTAAGGCCAAAATTCACAGGAATACCCCTGTTTTTTTTTTTTTGTTTTGTTTTTTAAACAGCCATAAGGGCTGTTGTTTGAAGCCAGATGTTGAACGTAAAGCATATGTTGAATGCATACTACACTCATTAATATAATTTGAAATGCATACATTTTATGTGTGTTTTGATTATGTGATGACCTCTATAAATTTAGAAGCCATAATTAAATAAATGTGAATATGTTTATATACATTATATTAAAGCAATTGAGTCAACTTGAAATGTAGAATGTGTAAATCCAAAGAAAATCCAAATAAGTGGTCACAAATCACAAAATGAAGACACATACATGCATTCGATTTTTTGCGCATGTATTGTATGACATGCAAGCCGATATAATAAATACATACAAACCACTTGCACCACCAGGGTTGGGGTCTCGATCTCACCTACAGTTTGCATGTGCATGGAGTTTTCATGTTCTCTATAAAGACAGGCAGCGAGGTGTGATTGACATTTCCAGATAGTAGTGTGTGATTTGGTGTGTGTCTATAGGATGGGGGCTGCATCCATGGTGTATCCTGCCTTGTGCTTTAAGTGTCCAGGGATAGGTGTCAGAAGCCTGTCACCTTGCAGATCTTGGACCATATTATAAACAATGGCATGATGGATGGAGATTATTTTAATAACACTGGCATGAAAGAAATGTAAAAATGTCTAACAAAAGTAAAAACTAAATATAATCTGTTCCCCAAAAGGTTATCTGATCTTTGATTGATCTAGCAAAAGCATGGTTTAAAACTTACAAACTTTTGGCAATGTCATGTTGTCTAGCTGTTTCTCCAACTTACTCAGTATTACAACCACTACAACTGACACTGTACATACAGTACAGTACATGTAGGCCACACTGCATCTCTATGTGTGTCTTGTCCTTAGGATGAACTAACTGTTATCTTAGGGTGTTCATATCTTTCGAGACACCTGAGTTACAGAGCAGACACACTGATGAGTCTTTCACTTGGTTGCCCAGAGTAGCTTTATGACCTTCCTTCTTCTTCTTCACTTTCTTTCAGGGATGTTGTCTTAAAACCCTAATTCTTGTAGCCATTCATTTTTAAAACTTTCTTGACATATTGCATCTTTTTCTTCTTGTCTTCCTTCTCTGTTACTAGTCTGTCAGCCACTCTGAGAGTCCAGACTACCAATCTACCGAAATAATAATAACTTGTTAAATTTTGATGCGTGGTCTGAATTGTGCAATCAGGCATATTTGCCCTGTGACCACCATCAAGCAGTTATGCTTATCATTTGCCCTTCGACAGCAAGGACCCCTGTGTAAGGAAGGAGAGATTTGCTGCAGTTTCAGAAATCTGGCACATCTTTAACTCCTAACTGTCTTTTACGTAAGTTACAACCAAGGCCAACACATTGCTGTCAACCTTACGACCAAGGTCCATCATCAGTCATTCAGGATTTACACATTACCATTATGTACGTAGTACCTCTGCATGTATGTACTGTTATTAGGTTATAAATAACTTTAAGCAAAAGTTATTTCAAATTCTAACTTAAAGTATGTATAGAAATTACACTTCAGGATTAATATGCATGTTGCTTTTTGCCTCCCTTACAATCTCAAATGAACGGCAAAACATGTTTAAAATGTATTTTAATTAGAACTGACATAATGTTTGGTTGATCTGGCTTTAAGGTATATACTTTTGCAGTTATATTTTTAAGGCATCCTGCAGGTCAGTATTGTGACATATATATTAATATAAGACAGAAATACTTTGTAGTAATTTGTTGCCCCAGGCAGCATAATGATGCACTGTTGTTATTTCATAGCTTCAGGGTTGCTGGTTTGATGGATTGACGATGCTAAATTGCCCATAGGCTTGGACTTGTGTAGGAATGTGTTTACCGTGCCCTGCTGTAGACTGGAATAATATCCAGGGTGTATTTTCTGCCTCATGTCTGGTGAACCTAGAGCCACTGAGACCCTGACAAGAATAGAATGTTAAAAGAAGATCAATGGCTGAATAATTTCTAACTATCTATGTACAGTTGGTATGGAGAAAAAAAAAACATTAAAATTATGCTTTTTTTTTTTTTGCTTTGCAGCCTGAAATAAAGACAGACAGCTCCTAAAATGACTTGGAAACTCAATCAGGTGAAGCTAATCACCTTCTCAAGTGCACCCAAAGGCATCACTTTCAACAGTGATCAGCTGGATTTTCTGGAGAATTTCAGTATTCCTGGTAGTGCAATTGAAGCAAACAATCAAAAATGGGTGGTTCTCCAGTTCTCCAGGACAAAGTTGTGCACAGGCACAAGCCAGTAGATGGATACAAAAAAAATACATTCAAAGGCTTTATCACTTCCTAAAAGCACAGTGAAATCTATTATAAAGAATTGGAAGGTACAGTGTTTGGTTAAACACAGACTCTCCCTGGATCAGGACGTCACTCCAAACTGGATGAACGAGCCAGGAGGAAACTGGTCAGAGACGCTACGATAAAGGCCCACAGTAACTCTGAAGCAGGTGCGAGAGGCAGAAATGTATAATAAAGAACGTGTGCATGTGACAACAATATATATAAAAAAAAATCTAAATAAATGTAGCTTGTATAAGAGGGTTGCAAGAAAAAAAGCCTCTTTTAAAGAAGGACCACATGCAGTCGCAACAGAGCTTTGCAAAAACACACCTTGAAGATTTTGGTGAGACGAGACTAAAATGTAATTTTTTTGGTCACCACACCAAATGATATGTCTGGCAGGAATTCCAGTAAAGCTCACCTTCTACAGTAAATGTCACCATACCTTCAGTAAAGCATGGAGGTGGTAATATCTTTTCATGGGGGTGTTTCGTTTCTCTGCAGTTCGGACTGGAACACTTGTTAAGATAGAAGGAAAATTGATGGACAAAATACCAATATCAAATTCTTGAGAAAAAAAAAATCAATGGAAAGAAGGTTTATCTTCCAATGTGACAATCACCCAAAGCACACAGAAAAACCGACAGAAAACGGTAAAAAAATGTGAATGTCCTTGAATGGCCTAGTTAGAGCCCAGACTTAAACCCTATTGAAAAAAAAATTTACTCAACTTGAGCAGTTCAGCGAAGAAGAGTCGGCAAATATTGCAAAGTCTAGGTGTACAAAGATAGTAGAGACAAATTCTAACAGACTAAATGTTATAGATAAAACAAACGGTGATAAAAAAAAAAACTGACACAAGAGGTGATCCTTTTCCAACTCAGTGATTCTGTTTTTTTTTTCCTGACATGTTGGTGTTATATCTTTCAATCACATGTTAAAAGTTGCATTGAGCAAATACAGCTGGATAAAACAAAAACTGTTTTTCAGGCTGCAGAATGTGATTAGTAAAAGGGGTGGGGGGGGGGATAGTTATACCAACTGTATAATAAGAATGACACAGATTTAGATATTTTTTTTAATTAATCATTGTTCATATATTATACTTAAAAATTAATAATATGTATAATATTTTTGAATTTTATAATAAAATCGACCATTATTTAGTTGGGCTTGTACATTTAATGGACATACCTTATAGAGAGCATTATCATTATAAAGTTCTTCTTTGTGTCCTATTTCACAAAATGAGGATTTAGTAGATTCTCATTTTCAGCCCTAATGTAATAAACTTGCCAGTTTGCCCAGTCTACCCAGCTTCACCCATTTTATCATATGCTTCACCCATTTTATCATATCAACACTCTCAGAGGAAAGCACCCTCTGTCCGCTTCCTTGTGAATGTGTGAATTCACAGATGCCCATAAGTGATTGACGGGTCAGAGAGAGTGTGAAACCCTCCTGCCCAGAAAGCAAAGCCAGTTTTGCTCCCTTGGCTTCTGGCTGTGGATGAATGTGGCATTACTGGGATTCAAACTCACAATCTTTTTATAGCAGGACAAATGCTTTTCTGTTGCACCAATTACTTGCTTATTACATGACATTAGGGATTCTCAGTAGAAATACAGATTTCACCCTGTGTGCCAAAAAAGATATCTTTAAAGGCGAATTCCAAAAAATGTCCGCAAAAGTGTCTACTGAACATTAGGAAGCCATTTGTATTGCATTCCTGACACCAGAATGACATTTGTTTTTAAAGAACAGTAAATGACTAAACAACTAATCAGTAACTGAGTTTGATTTATACACCTTTACATTTCCTACAAACTTTTTTTGATTGTGTAAAGCTGCTTTGCGACAATTGTTAAAAGCTATACAAATAAAATTTCATTGAATTGAATTGATTCCTCTTACAAAGACGGTACTGTGCAAAACTCCTGATCCCTTCATTTGTTCATATTTTGCATCCAAAGCACCAGACTTTCCTGTATATATATATATATATATATATAATTTTTTTTATGTTGTCTTGGGGAATAGTTCTCCAAGCTTCTTGAAAAGCTTCTCTTTTTTGGGGGGGCAAGATTTCAGCTCTCATTTTTAGTCTATTCCTTGTACCTGACAACAGTCTGAAGAATGTTTACCTGGAATTCATGTGAGCATAAAAAAACATCTAATTTAAGGTATAAGCCAGTGAGAAACAGGTGCAGATGATGAGAGATGATCAGGCTGGTGATTAGTAAACTGGTGATGCTGAATGCTGAGGGGTTGGAACAGATGCGAGCGGAAACAAGGTTGCTGGTGAGGTTGGTACATAAACCATACATTTTAAATTGTATCTTTAGGTAAATTGCCTTTAATAGTAAACCATTTGTTCCCATTTCTTTTCTTTTTTTTGGCACTCGGAGGCCCCATTTCTTTAATTTAATCTAAATAATTTTCACAATTTTTTTGACACACAACTTTGTTCTCTTCAGTGTGACCTCATAAAAATGATTGTTAAACCTTTTGGATAAATAGTCATGTGGGTTTAATTCAGGGATATTAAAACGATGGACATATTTTAAAGGCCATCTTCTTTATTCTTTGCTTGTTTCTGCTGTAGTCAGAGGGGAAGTAATTAGTACAGGAGTGCTTGTGTTATTGGGAGAAAAACAAATGCTTCTCCTCTGCAGTGGTCAGCAGTATGTACAGTAGCTCCTCCTCCTGAGAGCCTCAGATTGTAAGGAAAGCCTGCCGCCATCAACTCACCATCCACCTGCCTTTATTCTGACTTTTCTTATCTCCTTTATCATGTCTGTCTGACATTATGTCTGAGACTCGACGCCCCATTTGCTAACTTCTTCTTCCTCTCTGCTTCTCAGTCTCTCACTATTTCTCTTTTTTTTCTTGCTCTCTAACCCTTCTCTCATCTTTCCCTTATTCTGGTCTCTCTCTCTCTCTCTCTCTCTCTCTCTCTCCCTTTAGAGCAGTGGATTGCCAATCTTTTCTGTACCACGGACCAGTTTTATGTAAAGCAATTTTATACTGCCCAGCCATCGCACACTCATAAAGTGCATAATGAATACATCATACCTGAATGCAGAATGAGTCTGAGGCCTGAGTTTATTTCCCTGTGACACGTCGGTCCCATCTAGGAGTGATGGGAGACAATCACACCAAAAGATTCCAAAGATTGTCGGAAATGGAAGCAGTGTTTTTTCGATGCTCTTGTGGAGGTATCAGCAGTACTGAAGTCATCTCAAACATACTTTTAAGGCTGCATCTATTATACAGAGAAGGCTTGGAGCATGTGAATCACCTGTTGAAATATAAACCTATAATTTAGCTAGGGCTCTTGGCATTTTCTTTTAAATGCAGCTTCCTTCTTCTTGGCTGTCTTAGAGTCTCATATTCTGTCTCATCATTGGGACTTTTCCCTTTTTCAAAGATGCTTTCCAGAGACATTTATTTATTTATTTATTTATTCATTTATTTATTCATTTATTTTATTATTATTATTTATTTATTTTTA
>JAAGKR010001830.1:36635-109135 GCA_011419295.1 Clarias macrocephalus
TGTCAGCTTGTCCAGGGAGCAGATTTTTTTTTTCCAGTCCCATATTAAAAAAAAAAAAAAAAAAGCGTGTTTGTGATTGTCTGTTTTACAAAAACAGGCTAATTAGTTCCATGTTAGTGAGCAGTCACTGAAAATGAAAAACAAAAAAAGTTTACTATGCATGCAGTGTTCAAGTCAAACCGGGACCTTTGATTATGCAGAATAACAGAACACTGTTATGAGAATAAAAACTCCCTTTATTTCTCTATATAATCCCCTGATACACCAATGCACTTATCCCAGAGCTTGGATACCATCATGGTAGAAAGTTTCAGTACGTGAGAGCCATGATTGGACTTCATGTCTGAAACACTGGCCTCCCAGGAACTCCTAAATAAATATTTAGGAATGGCTTGGAGCGAGGTCAGGATTGTATGGGGAACGTTGCAATAACCTCAAGCTGAGTCCCTGTAGTGAGCAAGTGGTGTTGGCCAATGATTGCGCGTACAGTTCCCACAGACAGATGCATCTCTTCTGCAAGTTGGCAACAAACTATTCGTCGATTTTTTAAGGGTAAGGCATTCCCACTTGCTGAATGTTTTACCGCGGCAAGTCTCATCTCCGCACTGTGCTTAAAGTCTTTTTTATTTTTAATTTTTTTTTATATCTTTTAAATGTCCAAAGTCCCGGTATGACTTGAACACTTTTTTATGCATTATGTTTATAGTAAAAACAACAACAACAAAACTGTAGGGATTGGAAAACATTGATGTAAAAAAGGACTTGTTTGGAAATGTTTTGTCTTTAAAAATTCATTTTTGCAGAAGTGCCTCATGCATGCTTTCTGCAAACTAGCAATACCAAACAATGAACAGTCCTTCCTCAACCATAACCTTGTCTTGATATAATGCCTGAGTTTAACGGAAAATAGATGATATTTTTATTTAATGTTTTTCATTTGTCATATCTGGAGGAAGAATAACATTCTATGGTGTTTGCATTTGTGCAATATGATTCTGACCTCCAAACCATCTATGGTCTGGAAATGCCTTCAGGGTGTGCTTGAATAGCGCATAAACAGGCAGTGGAACCCCTTCCCTGTGTGTATTTCACACATAAACCTGTCTTAGATCAGCATAACTCCATTCTGTTCTTGTACAATCTGTTTCTGTAATAGCCCTGGAGGTAGCTGGTAAGATTAAACTCACTATAACGCCGAGCCTAAATGCTGATCCCAGAAGCTCAGAACACCTGTTTGAATTTATTAGATAATGTTCCAGCCTGTGATTGGCTGATTTAGGTGCAGTATATGAGGCTAATCAAAAACATTGTGACTGCGTACAATTGGGAGAAAATTGACCACAGATGAAACCCAAATCTGGTTGTACTGTCGAGCTTTCATCCTAACACACACACACACACACACATACACACACACACTGGACTGGACCGGACTGGACTGGGCTGTTTTCTATTTATCTCCAATCAGCGCTGTGTTTTTAAGCATCATCTTTCCGAGCAGCAATTTTGATTGTCCTTTGGGTTCAACCCTGCGATATCTTTTTGATTCACGCTCTCTGATTTGTTTCCTGTTTCTCTCTAATGATGATTCAGCCTGCCAATTTGGGATTTTCATAAAAATTACACTGCAACTTTAACAGTACATACACACGCCTCCAATCTGTGACAATCAAGATCAAAAGTTAATAGATTTTTTTTATAAATAAATACAGCTAATGGATTATTATTATTATTTTTAAATGTACCTTCTATTTAGTCACCTGATGTGTCATTAAGAAATGAACTAGCCGTGATACGTGACAAGGCATGAAGGTGTAATGTAAATGCACCCGGGTGTAGGGGTGGGCGGGATATCGGCTATAGCAGATGGCATATCGTCGATTTATGGAATAGAAGGATATTTTGAAATGAAATGTACTGGAAGATGAGACAATACCATTTATTTCAATGTACAGTGGTACCATGGTGTACAAATTTAATCTGTTCTGGATGCGAGTTCTTAAGGCGCATTTTTGTATTGTGGTTTCGGCCAGTCCAACATTTTACTTATATTACATTCATATGACATTGTAATTATTATGTAATTACATTATATTATATAGTTTCAACACTAGCATCAAATGTTTGCACATAAAACCAATCAAATCATTTAGAAAAAACATGTAAATCAAGTAACAAATTAAATTTAATTCCTGTTGGCACCGGCTGCTAACATTCTCTTTGAATGTCTTTACTAAATCTTGCGAGCTTTGATTGGCTACTGGAACAATGCAAAACCGGGCGTATGCCTGATCGGCTAGGTCGCTGGTATGCCAAAAATGCTTTGTCTTGCAAAATTCCAGTTTTTAAAGCGGTTCATTCATATGCCGAGGTACCACTGTCATCTGAGGTTGTGTGACGTGACCCATTCCATCAGTTGAACCATCCCAGTGTTCGCTCCTCCTCCTCCCACACTCTCTATCCAGCCCGGCCTCCCCTGCATCTGCGCATAAACCGGTAGTTTTACGACTTATTCTGCCTCGTTGAATTATTGCGCCATGCCTGCACGAACTGATAGTGTTGCATTTAAAATTCAAAAAGTCGTGATGAAAATATGATAAATAAAATATTCTTCAGCATGGCATTAAACAGCCTGCGCCGTAAACAGCAGCACAAAGATTGTGTTATGCTTTGTGCCGTAAAGCTTTTTTTTAATTTATTTTTTTTAAAGCACAGCCTGACAAGGCTTCTGCCCCGAAAGAAAGCATGTTTCAAGCTTTATTCACCCTGAGGTGCCCCAGAGTGCTCATATAGAGAGAAATAACACACACTGAGGCCACGTCTTACTACATCGATCACTCTACAGTTCAGTCAAACAGGTTTTGTGAGTTTGTATGAAAGAGATACATTTTATTCCGATCAACCCGACACTCGACGCTTATTTTACAGAAAATACAGAGATGGATACTGTATTGCCATTCAGCCTAAAAACTCACAGATCTCACTACATAAATAATATTGCTCTAACCCTTTTCCTGTATACAATACAAGTACATTATATATTTAACAAACAACTCTATATGTTAACACATACAGTATAATACCGGGTACATAATGAACTCATTTTTATGGTTATTTTAAGTTACCTTTCCTACTGTATTTAAAGCACACATGACTGGATTTACTAGGCTCCAAAAAGCCCACATGAATTTGTATGTACAGTATATGTATACAAATATACTGTACAAGTAAACATATGAAAAAAAATAAGAAAAATGTATCATTGAATTAAAAGAATGTGCAAAATGCAATAATAATATGAAGTGAAAGGTTTTCTGTAGGTGTCAGGACTATTGCCTTTCGCCTCCAAGGTCCGGGTTTGATTCCCAACTGGGGTCTGTATGCGTCGAGCAGGTTTTTTTTTCCATGTTTCCTTCAGGAACACCGATTTTCTTACCGCAGTTCAAAAACATGCAGATTAGTGTAATTTCTCCAAATTCCTCGTAATGTGTGAGTGAGCATATGTGTGTGATGTCCAAGATGGACCCTGCTTCATGCCCCAAGTCTCCTTCCAGACCTCCTGCGACCCCAGACACAGGATAAAGTGGTATAGGTGGTGAGTGAGTGAGTGAGTGAGCTTTTTTTGTATGAATTGTGCATGATTGAAAATCATTTCCCAGATTCTATTTAAGAGCTGTTTAAAATACCGGGTGTGAGCGTCCAGTGATTATCGGAGATTCCGTTCCTGCTGCGATATTACAAGGTCTTTTTAAGATGAGAATTTAAGACTTTCATTTCGTTCTAGATACTAAAGCATAATCAAAATTAATCTTCTCACTAAAACAACAAATATTCTATCTAGCATTGATAGAAAGGCTGTTTGCATTGATCACCTGCTAACATTAGCCATTTGTTTTTCCCTAAATGATTTTTAGTCTTAGTAATACACATTGCTGGTGATAAGTATAAAGCCTACCCGGTATTTTAAATTATAAGATGAGTTATGATCTAAGCGCGTTTTGCAGATGCTTTCATTCTTGCATGTGATTTCAACATATACAAACCTGGGCTTTACAGCTTAGTTGTACTGTAAGTCGGTTGGTTTACAGAGTTTTTGTCCAGATGTAAAGTTGCAGCTCCAGCATTTTATACCGTATGTATAGCATTCAATGTATTGACCTATACGTAGGTCCTTAAGTACAGTATTTGAACATTGACATGAAGCAATGAAAAAGTGTAGAGTTAAAAAATTTTATTGTTTAAACATATTGCAATTATTTATTTTATACCTTTTAATATTTTATATATATATATTTAATGACAGATTAGGATGATCAAAGGTCTGCAGTTGATTCCAAATGTTGAATTTGCATTCGGTAGCTGCTCATGGGAACTCCTTGTCCAAACGGGTGTCAATGCAAGTACAGTAAATGGAGCCATCATTAGTCTGAAAAAAAGTACAGTCTGATACTGTACAGCAGAAACTTTGTGAGTTCTTAAAAAGAAGGAGTGCACTGGTGAAGCCCCTCAGGCCTTCAACCTTTTACAATATCTAGCCAAGTCAAGAAGAATTTCATAGAGGTAGGTCAAGAGATGTGCTCATGATTGTCGTACATATTGTAGTGGGTTTATTTCAAGATGCAGACCTCTGGTAACACTCACGAACAGAAAAAAATAAACAGATTAGGCTTTGCTAGAAAGAAAATTTTAAACAAATGAAATTGAGATTAACTTTAACCAGAAAGATTGAAATAGAAGTAAATATAACATCATCTGCCCAACATATTGTAGCATCATGGCAGTGCTACGGCATGGGAATGTATGCCTGCCAATGCAGCTGGGTTACTGGTGGCTAATGATGATGTGAATGCTGATAAAAGTCACTGGTCAGGATGAGTTCTGACATGTACAGAGCTACACGTTTGGTCAGATTCAGCAAAATGAATAGGATATTGCTTCATAGAATGGATGTACATATATTGAAAGCAACCCAATAGGTTATTAAGACATAAAGAAGAAAGGGAATGTTCTTAAACGGCAGAGACAGACAGCCTTAAAAGAGAAGGCTCAGCATTTGGTGATGTCCATGAGCTCCAGACTTGTGGCATTCATTGACTCCAAAGGATTCGCATCCAAGTGTTCCTGATATTTATATTAATTTGTTCAATTTCTTTTGAGGAAGTGAAAATAGGTTTACTGTAAACAAAAAAAAAAGTTTAAAAATATTAGTATAAAATATTTTTGTTAAACCCACATTTCAAAATCTTCACATTTCAATTACCACATCTTTAGTCTTCATTTCAAATCCAAACATACATAAAAAAAAACCTGTGTCATTTATTACCTACTGTATCTCTATTACTTTGCCACATTATTATATATGTGTTCAGCCTGATTCACTGTGTTGCTTGTGTTGCTTTTTGCCTCACATCAATGATGTAATTAATTTCCTTAACCTTACATGCCATGTCAGGCACAGAGAATGCAAATGGGTCACAGTGTGATAATTACCCAGCTTTGATTGGTCCAACAGTAATCAGCTCTCTAATTAGGTTGTCTCGGATTACACTGCTGTGAATGGGAATCAAATAATGATTGAATACGGTTTGATCGAAGGCAATTAGGAGTCTCACGAACCGTCAGGCTAATTGTGATTCATAATCAACTCTAACGGAGGCATATGAGGAAAAAACAGTGCTCCAAAACTACCACTAACTGTGAATGATTTATGAATGTTGAGCCTGAACATGTGCAACAAAAACATGATTTTTTTTTTTTTTTTGTGGTTAAAAAACGGAAAAGAAAAGCTCTGGTCCCTGTGTGGTTTAAATGTGTTTGGGTCATTCTGTGGTTTTGGGCTTTTCTAAAAATATTACTACTAGACCATGCCTGTAGCTGTTGTCTTCTGTTGTTCTGGATGATTTCTTCGTTGTGTTTGGTATTATAGTATATGACAGGATGGCTGTTAGGATCCTCACTTCGGTGACAGAAAATTGTATTGGCACATATCTACAGGGAGATCAGTGGATGGCAAGTGCCACATGTGTAGGTCATGTGACCAGATGACAAAAACTTTTACAGTAATAAAGAAAGCCCAAGCTAGAATTAAATTCTAATTCTAATCATCGCACCTGGCACACAAAATCTCCCCACAGCCAGCTGTCCCATAACCACGACAAGCTCTGATCCTCACTGTACTGGACAGCTGCATGGTCATAGCTGCCTCTCCAGATGATGAGACTGGACATCATGAGGTCACATAATGTCAGCAAACAGAGAACCCAAAAACATAGTACAAAGCCGATAAGTCTATGAGGCCGTCGGGTGTCCTGTTTCTCATCTCAGTCTTTGAAATACAGGGTGGGTAAAAATACTAACTAGGCAATATGTATTGACTATAGAGCTTGTAGTAACACTGGAGCACCAGCCCATGGTGCACCACCCCATTTTGCTCTTACTGTGCATGTGGTTACACCAGCATTTTTCAGGAGGTTGGTGATGGACCTCATGAATGGCCTCCAAAAAGTCCAGATCTCACTCCATAAGGAGGTGTTCAGGACAAGACTCACACACTGGACGATTTGGAGGCACGGATTTAGGTGGTTTTGAGCAGCATCCTTCCTTCAGAAGACATTCCATCCCCATTCCGTTCCAGTTTGAGGAAACTGGTTGACACCAATGGTGTCTATGTCAATGTTTAAAGATTTGCTTTCATTTACCTATGCAAAAAAAGTATTGGAAGTTGAAAAAGGAAGAATGTTGTATAGTTTTCAGGGAGGAATTGAGACGGGCTCTGTGTAGTCAGCAGGTGCTTCCAGTTGACTGGACTGGACTACAGCTAAGGAGATCAAGGAGACAGGTAGGAGGATACTACCTGTCTGGTATGAAACGTGTGTTATGCGACAAAAAGCATCAGCAAGAATGAAAGGAAATGTGGTGAGACTGGTGAGACCAGCGATGCTTCATGGCTTAGAGACAGGCACTGAAGAAAAGACAGGAGGTAAAGTTGGAGGTACCACAGATGAAGATGTTGAGATTCTGTTTGGGGGTGATAAGGATGGATAGAATCAAGAGTATTCATCAGGAAATGGAAAAGTGGAAGAGGAGACTTGGTGGGGGAACAGGAAAGTCCAGGAGTGTATACAGAAAAAAGAGGCTAGCTAAGAAGAAGTGGGACACTGAGAGTGGACAGGAGTACAGGAAGGGCAGCGTAAGTTGAAGATAGAAGTGGCAAAGGCCAAACAAAGAGTATTTGACGACTTGTACTGTCTGCTGGGTTGGACAGTAAGGAGTGAGAGGTGGATCTGTACTGTTTGGCGAGGCAAAGAGATAGAGATGGAAAGGATATGCAGCATGTTGGAGTGATTAAAGATAGGGAGGAGAATGTACTGACAGGAGCCAGGAGGGTGATTGGAGATCTAAGGAGTGCGGTACTTTGAAGAGTTAATGAATGAGGAAAATGAAAGAGAACAGAGAGTAGAAGAGGTGAGTGTTGTGGAGCAGGAAGTAGCAAAAGAAAGGCTGTTGGTCCTGATGACATACCTGTGGAGGTATGGAAGTGCTTAGGAGAGGTGGCAGTAGATTTTCTGACTGGTCTGTTTAACAATATTTTTGAGAGTGACAGGATCCCAGGGAAATGGAGGAGAAGTGTATTGGTGCTGATCTTCAAGAACAAGGGGGGTGTGCAGAGCTGTGGCAACTACAGAGCAATCAAGCTGGTGAACCATACAATGAAGCTTTGGGAAAGAGTAGTGGAAGCTAGGTTAAGGGAAGAGATGAGCATTTGTGAGCAGCAATATGGTTACATGCCTAGAAAGAGCACAACAGATGCTGTATTTGCTTTGAGGATACTGATGGAGAAGTGCATAGAATGTAATAGGGAGTCGTGGTGTTGTATGAGGAGGTCTGGAGTGGCAGAGAAGTATGTTAGAGTGGTGCAGGACATGTATGAGAGCTGTAAGATAAGAGTCTCCATTGACTATGATGTTTGCAGGGAACAGGTGGATGAAAATCTAGAGATTTTCAGGTTGAAACGGGTGGAGAAAAGTGTGTTCATGAAAAAAATGAGTATTGACTTGGAAGTGAAACAGAAGGTTGCGCCACTGTGCTTACAATATAGTTTTGTTAACCCTCAATGGCATGAATTTTTATTTTAGAAGGAACCAATTATTTCACAATAGTTTTGGGGAACAACCTCTCTTTCCAGATTCTTGACAGGTTTGCACAAGCTTTCTGCGATATACAACTTGAAAGTATAAAGCCGCATCTTTTTTTTTTTTCATCCCAATGCCGCTGCAATCTGTATTGTAGAGCAGCCAAGCAGTCATGACCATGGTCATGGCGATAAAGTGAAACATCAGCCAGTGGTACCACTTCTTTGGGCTGACCAGTGCAATGAGAGTGCAGCAGATCCACCCCACCCATATTTTTATTGTACTTTCTTACCACAACAGAACAGGTGACATTCAGGATCTCCCACCTACAGTATCATCCTCGGTGACAGGGTGTGCTCCAGGGTGTGTGTAATTACTGAGAAGAATGACTGAACCATTATACCAAAAATAATACCACTTTACAGCATGCAAGGTGGTTTCTCCAACCATGGCCAACATTTTGTCCTTGTCTGTGACGGAACTGCCTGTGCAAACACACAATCAACGGCAACCATGGATTCATATTTTCGCCATAGATGATGCTGCGTACTGTTAGATTTGGTGGAATGCCTATGACACTTTTACAGTATGACATAAAAGTTGTTGATGCCACAGCCTACAATTAAAATCAACACCTTTGACGGTATTACCTACGCAAATACACAATATGAACATGATGTACAGTATATACTGTATATTGTATGAACAGCATCCCTGCACATTTATATCCCTGCATGTTATTGTTCAAACAAAAGTGGTCTAACTGCATAATGTTGCCCCGAGGAAATGAATAAAAAAAAACTACAATTTTAATATATAAATGAAGGGGGAAAAAAAAATCATCTTTACTCAATCAAACATGCTTCTTCACTTCTTATGCATATCACAGATATTTTTTTTTATTTAAACATGATAAAAATTTTTATTTATTTCATTTTCTACTAACAGTGTGTCCAAGCTGGCTATGGTCCCAAAAAGGACCGTTTCAGCCCCAGACAAAAGGTCAAACCGACACCCACTTTAAATTTCATTGGTCACATATTTATCATCAGACTTTTGCTTAAAAAGAATAACTTAAAAGGGGTAATGTGGGGGCCAAAACAGTGGTTTGTTGCAACACCATGCCATAGAGGGTTAAATAAATACTGTAACACGATGTTCACACAACATTCAAATCGCTTGCGGATGCTAAGTTATGCATATCTGTAATGCATTACTGATTAAGTGATTGCAAAAGCAGCTTTTTCTTGGCTTCCACATTTTTCAAAAAAACATTAAATACATGTTGTTCACTTAAGGGAGTTTTAAGTGAATGACAAAAACTTTAAGTTTAAACATCCAAAAATAAGGTTATACAGTACAGGGGTTTATACTAAAATGTACTATTTTTTAATAGGCAACCTTGAAGCAGACGATTCTGTCGTATTTGTATGCCATAACGTTAGACTTTTCCGTTACTCAAACTCAGGACCTTAACTATGGTATATAAAATCATTTAAAATAGTCAGTGTTGGTTTATGGTAGGAACTATAAAAAAAAATCTAAACAAAGTTGACACTTTAATCGGTCATTACATCAGAACCATTATCTAACAGCTCATGTTTTTCAGACGATTATCAAAAAGCTAGTAATAACTGCACTTATGTGAGTCTCCTTCACTGCTTTAAACAGAACCATTTGGTAATTAAGTCCTGAGAACTGGGTCCACTTGGATTTTTAAGTGCTTCCAGAGCATCACTAACGTGCAGACCTACAGTAGAGGATCTAGTCATGCCAGAAATAGAAACCTTAAACTTAAACGTGTTAATTTAATTAAGAAAAGTCACAGGAATATTAATCAAATGTTTAAAGATATAACTTGAACATATATATTAAATATTATCCTTGCAGCAGTTCTTGGCACTGTTTTTGTAATAGGTTTGGGTGCAGGCAGGTTTTTTTTTTTTTTAGTGTTAAACGGCTGTCTACATAAACTCTCTTACCTTAACCTGTGAAAGTTTCTTCTGCTTATGCCCGTTAGATGAAGCAGTCGGAGAGTCTGTGTCTTTATTGGGACCTTCTTTCTCTCCTCTTAGGATCTTTTCTGCTCCTGATTCTAATCATTGAACACGTGTCTAGTTCTTATGATGTCCAACGGCGCGTGTATGAGGCACATGCGCAGATCCCAAAAGAAGTTTCTTTCCCCAACCTTCTGCCTTAAACCAGTGTTTGAAGCGAGCTGGTACTCACCTCTATGCAGTACCAGAACACATTGTTTTTCTCATTTAAATACCATAAAGAACATAATGACACTTCTCATGAAATCCTCTTGCTTCTCTTTTTCCCAAATATGTGAAAGGTAAGTTTATAAAGTCCAGAAGTTAAAATTGTACGCTTTAGGGTGAAATGCCTTTTTATCAAGTTAACATTTTGGTCCTGCACAAATGGGGGGGAAAAAAAAAGGCACACAGTGCAACTTTAGAACTCATCTTTAAACGCCTCCAGTCTCTCTCTCAGTCTCTCTCTCTCTCAGTCTCTCTCTCTCTCTCTCTCTCTCTCTCTCTCTCTCTCCATAAAAGCTCAAACGCTTTAGAGACCTCCAGTGGAGGATATTGCATTGTCATGGCCTCTAATGGATTGATTTCAATATTAAACATCATTTTGACTTAAAAAAAAATGATAAACTAAAATAAAATACCTGAGCCCCAGGGTTGAGTTTTCAGGTACTGCATTCTTTTTAATTACAAATGGACATCTGCCAAATTTCAAATGAGCCAGGTGGATATGTCTCAGGTGAGCTCTGAAGAGCTAGAAACAAATATAATGGAGGGAAAAAAAAATCTTAGAAAACTGAACAAAAGAATACATTTTTAATTTGATAAAACTTTTAGAAAAGATACATTACAGGCAGACCTACTGTACTAATTACATTTTTTTTGTTTATTTTTTTAAATTCTAGAACAACACTGGAGATGTAAAAACTATTAAACTAAATATATGGCATTAAAAAAAAAAGAAGGTATTATTTTTCACATGTACCTGAAATGTGAAAACTGCTGGGACTTGAACCCCTGACCTTCTGATCAGTAACCCATTAACCCACAGGTAATTAGGTAACAGCAACAGTTAAAGGTTTCAAGTTAAACCTGAAACATCTTCACTAGGAACTATTATTATTATTATTATTATTATTATTATTATTATTATTATTATTATTATTATTATTATTATTATTATTATTAATTTTCTTAGAGAAATAATAACAATCAGGGTTTATTACCAAAAAAACAAATAAATAAAACCCAACAACAAAAATATTTTTTGGCCATTAGATCCACTTTCTCATAATATACTACGAAGCAATTAAAAAGTTTAAATTATTTGTTGCCGACTTTATAGGTTGTTTAAATATGACTTGAATTGGCGCACACTGTAACTAAAGGTTCAGAAACTGATTTTTTTTTTCTCATGAAAAAAACAACAACTCATGAACCAGTGTTATTACAATAGCTCTCAAAACACCTATGGCTTGTATGAGTGTGATTGCTTGGATCAATTGAACAAATAATCCTCAAGGAGATTTTATCAAGCACCAGAAGTAGTTGGTTAAAATAAGGGAGATTAAAAAAAAATGACTGCAAAAGAACCATGTCTGGGTGCGGAGACCATGCGACTAAATGTAACATGTAAAATCTTATATTTAGTGTTTTTTTTTTTTCCTTCGCTTTGTTCATAACTTCAGTTCAGTTCATCTCTATGCACACACATTCGTTCATTCGTGTGTTCATTTGTTAATTTTTTATATTGCATACTGTATCCTGTACAGGGTCCTGGGTGGTCTGGAGGTCTGGAGCCTCTCCCAGGAGACTTTGAGCACAAGGTGGGGGAACAGCCTGGACAGGGTGCCAATCTATCGGAGGGTCCTTGTGGCCACAATGCTAACCACTACACCACCGTGCCACCTCATCTGTGTATCTGTGAGAGATTTAAAATGACAGCTATAAGCCATTCTACTAACACTTCAATCGGGGTTAACAGAAAACAGAAAACGAACCATCAGCGTGTTTGAAATCTCAACCGGCCAATCACAGCAGGGTATGGCAAGAAGAGCAGGAATAAGCAACCTGTCAATCTCAATCCAGTGCACGGTTCATGAGGACAAGGTAGTTAGTTATCAGAGACTTTTCTTTTCTTCAATCAATTCTCTTTATAACATAAGGACCATATCTAAAATGTCTGGTTCCCCTCAAGGTTTCTTCCTCCTGCCATCTCAGGGAGTTTTTCCTTGCCACTGTCGGCCACAGCTGCCGTCCTCGGCTTCCTCATCAGGGACAATATTATTATTGTGATTCATACACATTCACATTTCCTACACTCTCACTCACTTACTCACACCGCTACACCGCTTCATCCTGTATTGAGGGTCATGGCGGGCCTGGAGCCTATCCCAGGAGACTTAGGACACAAGGCAGGGTACACCCTGGACAGGATGCCAATCCATCACAGGGGACACATACATCCATCACTCACACACTACGGGCAATTTGGGAATGCCAATTAGGCTAATCTGCATGTTTTTGGACTGTGGGAGGAAACCCACCAAGCACAGGGAGAACATGCAAACTCCATGCACACAGAGACGGGAATCAAGCCTGGCCGGGAATCGAACCCGGACCCTGGAGGTGCAAGGCGACAGTGCTAACCACTACACCACCGTGAATTGAAAATTGAGTTGAATTGAAATATTTGGTGATCTTCTATTTATGCCAGTCTCTGGGAATCTTGTGTAAACTATTTCCCACATCACTTCCGTTCTGTTTTTGACATCCTTTCCTTCAGACTGATATTACTGGTCATGTCATAACCATCACAAACAAACTTATCCTAAGCCTAAACATTGGATAATCAGATAGCAGCCATTGGCCATTTCAGCAAGTTCAAATCAGCAAAAATCAAAAGTTTGCATCGCTCCGCAGATCAGCACTTTATGTTCTGCTTTTGATAGTCCAGCAACAAAGCTCTCACGATGTTTTTAAAATGGGTAATCAAGGTGCACAAACTATAGTGTGCACTTTAAGACCTATTCGTTTAGGAATCAAGTGTGTATTCATGAGAGTACTATATAAATATAATAATAATAAAAAAAACAAGCATTAAATAAACACTCACAGGCATATACTTGCTGACAAGATAAAATGTAAATTCAAGGAGCATTTTACTGCAAAGTCAAATGGAGTCAGGACAAACCTGGGTGATTAAACAAGTAGAAAGACACGGGTAAGAGGAAAGTAAATACATACAGTACCAGGCAAAAGTTTGGACACAAGGGGATTTTTTTTTCTACATTCAAGAATAAAAGTGGATTTTTACAAAACTATGAAATAACATACATGTTCAAGTGCATTTGCAAAACCCATCAAGCTCCATGATGTAACTGGTTCTCATGAAGACCTTCCCAGGAAAGCAAGAACAAAACTTACCTCTGCTGGAGAGAAGTTCATGTAGAGTCACCAGCCTCAGAAATCACCAATCACCAATCACCTCAGATTAGAGCCGGCATGAAGGCTTTACAGAGCATCCTGTAAATAGCAGACACATCTCAATATCAATTGTTCATATTTCGACTGCCTTCAGCACAGTTTTAAGTTTAATGTAAAGCGAAATGAAAATCAGAAAACACCATGGAATTAAAGGCGTGTCCAAACTTTCGACTTTCGTAGTGTACAACTGCAGCAGTCTAGAAACACGACTGAAAAGATCTGAAAATGTGAAGATGTTGCTCGTACCTACATAAAAGTAAATGAATTATTGAAGAGAAACAGATGTTTGCAGATGTTTCACAGTGTGAGACAGTGATACAGAATACGGCGACTCTTTATGGGCCTTTAAATTGTATGGCGCAATTACTTGTGCTGAACAAGCATCACCATTCACAATGACATGCTTAACAAATCACATTTTTATTGAAGTGTGTAAAATATTTAGATTGTGTGTGTGTGTGTGTGTGTGTGTGTGTGTGTGTGTGTGTGTGTGTGTGTGTGTGTGTGTGTGTGTGTGTGTGTGTGTGTGTGATGATTGGGTGGTGGTAGTTAAAACCAGCTACTGTACAGTATATGAAGAACAGTATAATACTGTAGGTTTTGAATGGCAGTAGGAGGTGTAGTGTGCTAGAGGCTCGTTGCAGAACATGGAGAGCTCTGTAAAGAGAAAAGGAGAGGAATCGACATGGAGAGAGAGAGAGAGAGAGAGAGAGAGAGAGAGAGAGAGAGAGAGAGAGAGAGAGAGAGACTTTGAATGACAGAAGCATGTGTTTGCTTTTTTTCACACGCATATGTGTGGGCTTTGAAATTGTCTAGTTCACAGTTCTGACAGCCGGGTCAGAGTGGGTATATGAGTGTGGTGTGTGTATGTGTGCAGAAGGTTTGTTGTTGCATGTGTGTCTACAAAAGATAACCAGAAAACCTTACAGTGCTGATGATTAACATTGAAAATAAACGAATGCATGAAAACATTGCATCCACACTTTGTCTTCATTTTTTCCTTGTGGATCGATCAGTGCATCCTGGATAAGATGCTTGACCGATGCAGGACACCATGCTGACACCTATACCCACACCCTTTTACCCCATGGGGCATTTTATAACACATTTACTGCACCTGCATGTTTTCAGAAGGAAACTGGTGAACTGGTAAAGAACCCACAGAGACACTAAGAGAACATGTGAAACCGCAGACGGGAGCTGTGACAGGCAGCAAGGTTTCCTACCACTTCCAGTACCCAGTACGTGGCTCACTAGATTTCATCATTGTAAAGTCTTGGCATGGTCCTGATGCATGTTTCCAAGTTAGGTTTTACTTCATTTAATGCCATTTTGGAAACTTTTTCCAGCTTTTGGAATTTTGATATATTGTCTGTCTTATCACCTTTTTCATGTATGAACAGGTAAAACAAAAAAAACAAAAAAAACAATCACCTTGGCCGAGGTGCAAATCAAGTATCAAATTAATCAAAGTATTAAATTAAAGGGCTGAAATGTTTCTCATAGAATTAGGTTTCACTTTCTAGCCTCGTTTTTCATCTTTCTTTTCCTACTCACATCTCCTCCCTTTCTAGTTCTTGAGTTCCCCTTCTTGTTTATTTAAAATCTGTTTTCCCTTTATTTCCTTACGTAGACTGAGCTTTAGCTTGGCTAAACTGCTAAGGTGGCTCATGTGCTTTTTTTTGTTACTTTGCATTTGATTGAACTGCAGGTTCAATGTAAGTTAAACCACTAAACACGTGATGCATAAGCAGACATCTAGTGAATGAACACCTGCAATGCAGCAGTCATTCAAATCGGCCACATACCCAATTGTGCATCATTTTTTTTTGGCTTAATATAATTTAAAATGATGTATTACATTAAAAAAATACCCCCAGAAAGTTGGCATGAATTGGAAATCTATCTATTGATTTTGTACCTGGCTGTAGATATGTTTATTTCTGTTGTAAAGTTGGGCATTTTAACATTCACTTTTGCAGCCAGCTCCCAGTGGTCATTTAAAGAACTTCATGTTTTGACACTTTTTTTCTTTTCTTCTTCTTCTTCTTTTTTTTTTTTTTTTTTTTAGAAATAAGGGCTGGTTCCATAGCTTGCTTGCTTGCTTGGTTGCCACCTTCCTTCCTTCATTCCTTCATCCCTCCCTCCCACACACAGGGTCAGGCATTCAGAGAGCTTATAAAAGTCTCTTTTTATAGGTGTGCTTAGGTGCAGTGCATTTAAGCTGATTACCAGCACAAGAGCATCATATAGCAACCATTGCCAGGTCTGTGATAACAACCTGTGTAGGTGGCCATGGATTTGCCTGAAAGTGTACAAATTGATTTACAGTTACAGCTTAGAAAACAAGATTGAGCAAAAACACTCACTCTCACTCATCATCTCTACCTCATCTTTGGACTGTGGGAGGAAACCGGATGACCAGGAGGAAACCTACCAAACTCCATGTGGGAATGAAACCCACCAAGCATGGGGAGAGCATGCAAACTCCATCCACACAGACAGACCCCATGGCAAGGATCAAACCGGGAACCTGGAGGTGCAAGGCGAAGGTACTAACCACTAAGCCACTGTGCCAACATAAATTCAGAACAATTCAAGACAAAGTATTCTGTTATGTCTGCTGCTAGGGCACTGCCTCATCAACCAATAAATAAACATGTTAAGCATGGCCAAAATAAAATAAATAAATGAATAAATATTCTACAAAACTTATAACAATAATACTTTAAGACATAGTCGTCAGTTGTGCAAACATATTAGGCTCCATAATAATCCAATATGGCTGATTATATAAGCTATCTGATGTAGAATGGTTCACTTGGCTTGAACAGAAAGCGTGCTGCAATCGAACAGATGAAGTGCAGCACAGCCGGTATTAGAAATCAATGTGTCTCTGTTTATCCACACTCCACTTTACTGACCATCAAGATCAGTCAATGTCATATAAAAAGCAACGGCCCGTAGACACACATTGATTCGTGTGGTTTTAGAGTGGAGGATAAAAAAACCCGAGCCCACTTGAACAGTCCATTTGTTTCAGCTTTTTGAATAATTACAGTACAGTACTGTTTGAAATGTGCTGTGTGTTTTTGTCTCACATTCATGGCCATTAGATAGGACAGACGAAAGCGCCGTCGTATTTGAACGACGCGGAAACAGAGTCTGATGTAAGATCGTCGGTACAGCTGGCGGAACGCTATAGCAGATTGTACACAGTGTGAGGTGGTTCATTCTCAGCAGGAGAGCAGCGGTATGGCGTGTGGGAGATTTTCTCCTCATGCTGTTTGTGCTTTACAGTGCCCCCTGCAGGATCTATTCTAACCACCCCCCCCCCAACTCTGTCACCTTCTGTATTTAGCCTCTACTTGCTCATAGACTGTGTGTGTGTGTGTGTGTGTGTGTGTGTGTGTGTGTGTGTGTGTGTGTGTGTGTGTGTGTGTATACCATTGTGGCATCATTACCATCTCCTGCATCTTGCACCTGTTCCTAATTCATCAGTGTCATAGGGTGCACATGTATTACAGCCCCCAAACAAACAGTTAAATGAGACTATTTTTCTGTTGCTTATTAATATATTACACCCCCCCCCCCCCCTCCTCTCTTTTACTTAGCGTCTGTATGATTTATTACAGTCTATACACACAGCTACCAGCTCAGGTGATTCAGTCACACTGCAGAATGAGATTTTTTTTTTCTCTACAGTGTGTGTGTGTGTGTGTGTGTGTGTGTGTGTGTGTGTGTGTGTGTGTGTGTATGATTTTTTGGATCAGTGTTAAGTCTTTGACATCAGCAATTCATCCCAGGCTTGTTCTAGAGATTCTCAGGTGATGTATTTGGTGATGCTGCTACCCAGGATGACTTACTATACAGAAGTGCTTTGTAGTCTCCACAGTGGGGTGGAGTTTGACCGAAACAATCAGAATGTTCATGTAATATACAGTAGTACCATTTGAGTGCAATGTCAAATAAACAAACCTTATACTGTATAATGAAATAACCTTAAAGTTGCCTCATAGTCTGTGTTCCCAGAATACGTAGATCCTCAGAATAGGTCTACATTTATGGCATTTGGCAGACATCCTTATCAAGAGTGACTTACATTTTATCTCATTATACGTACACATAAGCAGTGGAGGGTTGAGGGCCCAACAGTGGCAACCCGTACCGCTTTTCCACCAAAGTGAAGTGCCAGTTCAAATCCGGTTCCTAAGAACTAGAATCACTGTATACGTCCCTGTACAGCATATCTCTACTTTCCAAGTAATAAATAAATAAATAAATAAAAAATAAAAAAGTGGTAGCGGCAAGCACAACAACAATGTTGAACTTCAACGTGGCTTTACAAGCAGTTATTCTGACTTTGCAAGCCTGCTTTGGGATTAATACCAGGACGCATTTGTGCCATTTATTACTTTTTGAGGCCATTTCGAGTTTTTCTTTTTCTTTTGCGGCACTACACCACACATGACTACACTACTCCAGTTCAAAGATGGCAGTCACAAACTTCTAGATGGTTGTGATAATCCCAGCCCCCAGTCCCTGACGTAAGCGGGTCTACAGTATGTTCTTAGCCCAGCAAGGTGATGTCGCCACTATGGAACCATTTTTTTTTTTTTTCTGTCTGAGGGTCAATGTTTGGCTGACTGAAAACAAAGAGCTGGTTTGAAATTGGTCACCTGGTAACTCCAGAACTGCGTTGGTTGAAAAAGTGTATTGGTGGTGCTGAGGTTTGAACTTGAAATCTTCCAATGAGTAATCCCACACTTTAACCACTGACCTGACTAACCAAAAAGAAATGAATAGAGAGGCTTTAGTAGAAATAGTTCCCCTGAAACTGCTTAAGTCTCAGACCTCTACATGTTTTAAAAACTACCTGTTTTGGTGTTGTATTTACAGTATCTTGATGGCACACTTTCACTTTCAATATGGCTGCTGCTGCTATCGCCAGATCTTAATCACTCTTGCTGTTTTTTTTTCTTTTTCCAAAGCATAATTCAGAGTCAGAGTTGCTCAATATTTCATCTAAATATGTGAAATATTTGTGATATTTTTTTTCACTATCGTACGACATCTGCATACACAACTGACAAATGATCTGTCCACTAAACAGAAATCTATGACGCCATTTTCCCCTTAAAAATATCCTCAGCTAAGGAGTTTCTTCACGACCAGTAGAATATTGGGATACAGATGTGACATCATGTATTTACATGAGACAACCAGGTTCGGAGCAAAATGTCCTTAGGCGTTGGCAGATTGTGGATCTCCGCCAGGCTGGACGCTGTTAGGCATTGATGGTATTCTAAGGGTTAAATGCATGCAGCTGTGTAAGTGCTCATTCAGACACTTTATTTTTAGTTGCATCATAGACATCATTAGTGTTTTGCATTAGCCAAAGGAGGCTAAAGCAGTCCTTCATCACCAAGACATATTAAAAAAAAAAAAAAAAAAAAAAAATTCAAGATTGATAATCACAAAGAAACGTTCTGGCTTCTCTCGTCTTTGGTAGAAGATCAACGTATATGAAAAGATCTATGTAACTGGGTCAAAAACATCAACTGCAGGGTCAAAGCGTACTGTAAAATCCAAGTGAAACAATATGGAATAAGGAAAAATGAAAGGAAATAGTGAGCACACATAAATATATTCTTTCTTCTTGATTCTTTCATTCTTGATGGTGCTCTCGACCCATTCCCACATGATATCCCACAGACAGTTCTCAATAATGTCCAGAAAAAAAGTAATTAATGAATTAGCGCAGTAACACTTCAAGGACGTTTTAATCCCAGGTACTACGATTTACTGCTACGACGATTTACTCAGCATCCTGCAGAACCACCCTAAGGACTTTGACTGCTCGTTTTTCACATGCAAAACCTATTTTTCTGTAAAAAATAAATAAATAAATAAAATTGTGTTGGAATACTAATGTTTGGAAATCAGAATTTTTTTTTGTATTAACTTGAAAACAAAGTCCTAAAAAAATTCCTAGGAACGCTTGGACTAAAAATCGCAGGGCATGTACAACCTTTGCGCAATACTGTATACCATATAAGCTTCCTTCGCGGCATTAGAAGCCACATCTTTTCAAACTGCATCTTCTGCAGTGTCAATGGGTGGTGTAACACTTGAAGGGAAAGTGCTTTCCACCCACTTCCACCTGTGTGAACTAATAATTGTCTAGTGTCCCTGGAACTGACAAGGAATAGAGAATAAGCCTTCCACCCACCGATTTTGCTCCCTTGGATTCCCGAGTAACAGATGAAGCTGAGGCATCATGTGGATTTGACCTCCTGATCATCAACTTGCAGCAATGGTGAATGATGTACTGTAGGCCTTCAGTCTTTATTTAAAAGCCTCCAATGACTCGACAGTTGAGAGAAAAGTCCTGGGAAGTGTCCTGGTGAGTCAGACCATGCGCTTACTTGAAAAGTGTGTGAGTTCGGTTTAATCAGTGACTTCAGGTTCACAACACCTTGTCCATTTAAACATCAGGTTTGAAGTGAATTGTAGTTGTCCAATATAGAGACGAGCACCTGGGCAGTGACTGTGGAGAGAAATGATCTTCTAGGAGACACCTACACGCATCACGTTCACAATATGGCTGATAGCGGGTGTCCAGAACGATTTGGTCTTTGTTCCGTGTTGTCAAATGGGGTCTCCAGAGGCCTTTAGGAATCTCGTGCATCGCTAACCGGCGCTTTAGCGATACACAGAAGCTCACTGTGATTGGGATCCAGGTTGAGGGTATGAGAAGAAAATCCGTGACGGAGTCTTAAAGTCATGCTGCGACATGAGTCGTGACATGAGTGTGTCTCGGCGAGAGGACAAGTTGTGTATCTTTCTCACATCCTCTCACTCAGTATGAGTCTGAATCATGTTCATGACTCAGAGTGTGCTGACTTAAACCAGAGGGAATCTTTCGCACAATCTCCTGAGTGAGACGGACGCTCAAGTTCCCTGTTTGTGGAGACTTCCAGGTATACTACCAGCATTCCTACTGTTGCTACGGTAATACAGTATGTTTATGTCGTTATGTCTTCTGTATGTTTTTTTGCTGATGTTTTAACTATTTATATGATTTACAAACACGAAATAGTTCATGATATAATAATCTATTCATTAATGACACATTGTGTCTGAACTAATATGGCTGAAAGTTTATCTCCGTAGTCAAAGTCTTAAATCCTACACCTTATATGAACCTGATGAAAGTACCAAGAGTTGGTTATCATAGACCATGCAAACTTTCGGAGACGGTTTTTAGAGACTGGTTTCCTGCAGGGTTTTGATGATGAAACGTGCAGAGATCTCTCTGGTACAAACTGTCGAACAGAATTCATCTTTTTTTTTTTTTTTTTTTACTTCCAGCACCTCTTCCACCTCTCCTCTGTATTTTTACCCTCTCTCTCTCTCTTTCATCCTTTACATAATAATCGACAGTCTGTCATGCTTTTTCGGGATGCTCGGTCAATGCCAAATGCTAAGTCAATGAGAGTTGCATGAAGGAGTGGAGGAGGTAGTAGTTATTTTATTTCCACGTCTCGTTCCTGCACATTCGGTTACACTGAGTTTCACGCCCCTGGTATTCGCTCTCCCTCTCAGTACAGTACATTTAGTGCTTTAGGTTTCATGTGAATTAATTTTTTTCTGCAAACACACCAAACTTAAAAGCCACTAAAATTGTTCCTGTAGAGGGTTCACAAATTAAGCAGGACGTTCAAGTCAAACTGGGACTTTGTGCAAAATAACAGAACACAGTTATGAGAGTAAAACTCCCTTTGTGTTTCTATATAATCCCCTGCTAACCTAATGCACTTATCCCAGAGCTTCACCAGTACTTGCCTGCCATCAAGGTCGAAAGTTTTCCTAGCACACCGGAGTTATGATCGGGTTGCCTGCTTTAAGTCTGAAACGCCGGCCTCCCAGGAACTCCTTTTAATGTGGAAACCATGTGGAAATGGATTGGAGCAAAGTCAGGACTGGACAGGGATGCGGCGATCATTCCCAGAAGAATTCCTGTAATGCGCAAGCGGTGTTGCTGAATGATTGTCTCAAAGACAAATGCGTCTCTACAGCGACGAGTTATCTGTCAATTTTCAAGGATTAGGCCTTTTTTATTTCCTGAATGCTCACAAGAACAACAGTGTTCAACAACAGTGAGCCACCTCAGCCAGGATGGTCATCCATTCATGTCCTTATTTATAACGTTTGCACCATTCAAATGTTTTACTGCAGCTAAGAGTCTTCTCACCGTACTGTGCTTGAAATCTTCTGTAAATGTCAATCGCCTTTACGCCTTCGATCGTGAGAAATTCTCTCCACAAGTCCCATTTTGATTTGAATGTGGCTAGTATTTTTGCTAGGCCGTGACACTCAATCCACACCGTAAACCCGAATACGTTGGCAAAACTCTAAAAATTGGAGGTAATGATGTTTCCAATTTTCGAGTTTGTTGTACTCATTCATACTCATCGTTCTTTACTTGCATTACTGAGTAGCCTAACTCGTACTATTTAATAACAGTCATATATATATATATATATATATATATATATATATATATATATATATATATATATATATATATATTTTTTTTTTTTTTTGTTGTTGTTGCAAATCAAATAAATTGTTGTTGGTTATTCGGCTGCGTCCGGCAATGGGTCGCCACAGCAGACAATCCGGTCGGCACACAAGTTTGGCACAGGATTCCACCCTCCCATTTTATCTGGGCTTGGTGCAGGTTATATCATGCAGTTGTTGAGAATCGAACCCGGGCCTTTCACATGGCAGACGAAACACCTCCCACTGAGCCGCCAGTGCTCTATTGCCCCTGATGACGTCAGACACAAAATCGCTAGGCTGAAAGATTTTAAGTTGGTGGAACTTTAAGGTGACAGTTACTGTTACTTAAGTACTTACAGTTACTTAAAATATCCAATTTGTTCAGCTAACTTGAAAAGTCTCATTTCTACAAACTCATAAATACCAAAATGCTCATCGAGGTCTATTAATTTGAACGAATTGTAATGACTTAAGTTAACAGTACTCAATACGTTTACTTCCATTGAGCATTAGGGTTTACAGTGCAACATTGATTGAGTGAGCATGATACTGTCTGATTCAGTAGCCAAAACGACTTCACTACTGCTGAGGTTACTTTCAGAGACGGTATTCTCACACACAAGGTTTTCCAGTTTCGGTGAGTCTGTACAATACCTACTGCAGCCTCAGGTTCATGTTCTTGATTGACAAGAGAGGCTGACAGCTCTTGTGGCTCATCTTGCTCAGGGTTTCTTTTTATTTTCCCAGGTGCTTTTCAGCTCATCGTGGTTGTAAAAAGTGGTTATCTGAGTTTCTCCGGCGTTCTTGTCAGCTCAATCAAATCTTTTACCCCTGAAATAGGGCAGCAATAATGCTGGGATTTGATCCCCCAACGTTCTGATCATTATCATAAAGCCATGCCACTACTGATACTGTCATGTTGTCTCATTTTCTCTCTTTTTTAAAAAGAAAAACATTTTGATTCGTCACCGACCGAGTCAGTCGTTTCCTTCCTTTGCTCTCTTTTGTATTTACCCAGTATGTCGTTGTAAAACTAATCTTATTTATTTGATGCGGGGCTTTCAAATGGAGCTAGTAGAAGGCTTTCATTAAATCCACTCTTTCACTCTATCTCCATGTAGTTATTAGGGCACTCCATCTGACAGGTGCAGCGCTTTTTAATCCTAATGAGACCTCCTGTCCTGGTGAGACAGACAATTAGCTTGCACATGCTAATGCACTGTTTATTATTTCTGACCTTAATCAGGACAGTGCACAAACATGCACTAACACTCATGCATTCATGCTCATTAACTGATTTTTTACAAATAAAATATTTATATTTATTTAAATATTTATAAGCCTGATAATATGACTTCACATCTTACTTAAATGAAGCCAAAGATACCATTGTAATGTTCCAGGCTCGGATATATACAGCATATTTATGGTGTTTTCAAAATAGTGTATGTGGTTGGTTGCGTTGTTGCTTCATGATTTGTGTTGTCTATTTGATTCCTGTTTGTTTAATGGCTGATAAAAAAAAGAAAAATCACAAAGCCAAAATGTTATATTTGTCCATACCTTATATGCCTACTTGTATATGCTACCATACCTCTGTGATTTTTGGCTCTGTGATTAGTTTTGCTTGCAAAAGACATTGTTGAACCGTTCTTCCTTCTCGTCACACCGTCACTGGCTCAGGTTTTACATTTCACGTAAAATGTCTTCATGTTTTTCACCAACTTTAGACCGAAACATTCCACAAATTTACAGCCTGCTGAGCACTTCCCATTCAGAGGATGATTATGGGCGACACATTGGCTTAATGGTTAGCACTGTCGCCTTGCACCTACTGTACAGAGTCGAGGGTTCACGTCCCACTTTGGGATCTGTGTGCATGGAGTTTGTATGTTCTTCTCGTTCTTGGTGGGTTCCCTCCGGGTACTCCGGTTTCCTCCCACAGTCCAAAGACATGCAGGTTAGGTTAATTGGCGTTCCTGAATTGGCAAATTAATGCGTGAAGGTGTGTATGTGTGTGTGTGTGCCGTGTGATGGATTGGCACCCTGTACTGGGATAGGCTCCAGGCCTCCCACAACCGTGTATACAGGATAAAACAGTATTGACGTTGATTATGATTATGCCATTCTATAGGATGCATAATTTGTGTAAATTATACTAGAAGTTTTGACTTCAATTTGTCCTAATTGGTACACTATAGGCATGGCATGGGTTCTGCTGTTTGTGCTGTAAATATGGTCATACATGAAGAGTGGACGCTGTTAGTGTTTTCCATTGGTGGGTCTGTCACTGTCTTTGAGAGATTTTACAGGACTCTGATGTCGATGATATTTGCTGCTGCTTGTTTTTGCTTTTTTTTTTTTTTTAAAGAGGTTTTGTGTATTAAAGAGCTACTATATAAAACTGGCACATGATATTCCATGCACACCGATGTGTGCTTGTTTCAATAATAAGTTTAAATCATTTAATTCCAAGCATGCATTTGTGCAATTATATAGATTTGTGCAATCTATAGTTTAGAAAGGAATTCCTCTGTGAAGAAGAAGTTAACTATGATAATCATCTACAGGAGGATCCTTGAATTGATCGTACATGCAGACTGGACCATTTGGGCCAAGTGTGAAAGGATTTCAAATTCCCACATAAGTAAAATACAATAAAATAGACAGTATAAGTGTGTGATATCTAGATTATTATTATTTTTTTTTTAGAAGTATTGTCCATCCATCTATCCATCATCTGTACCACGTACAGTATCATGTGTAGGGTTGTAGGTGGCATGAACCCCATTGGTTCCAGTAAACTTGGGGGATAGGCTAGGGTACAAGTGGTGATGGGGTACTGACCCATTGGAGGGCACTTACGAGAATGCAATCACATACCCAGTCATACACTATGGGAAATCTGTGTGAGGAAACTTGAGTACCCAGAGGAAACCCACTAAGGTGCCACTAAGACTATGTTCACATTACAAGCCACATTGTTTAATTCCAATTTTACCAGTCATGTCAGATGTACATGTTGTGATGGTTCACTCTGATATTTACAGTTGACTTTTATTTGTCTCTAATAATATTCTAAATGTATTCCTAAACAGACTGTTTCGTACAGTTTCGATATGATCTGGCGTAGATTTATCTGTTCTACCGACATCTAGTGTTTACTGGGCTTGTTACTGCTGGAGACTTTGTGCAATAAATATCAAGACTGTCGAACAAACAAATCATTAAAATTTGCTGTTGGTTAATTAGGATGCAAGACCTGTTTTGTGTGTGTGTGTATATCTTTATGTCCTTTGTGTGATGCTGTGAAAAGCGAATATGGAAGACTGGGAAACATTTTTTTTTTTTTTTGCGGACTCCTGCATGACAGCTATGCAATTATTCTGGCTAATTATAGTGTTTTGTTCCTGCTGGTGAGTCACAGCGAATCCCCACAGTGTTCACTCTGAAAAGCGTCTAGTGTAGTTATGAAACCGCTTTAATGGTGAACTTTGTCTATAATCATTCAGCTGGATTAATCACTCGTTTCGGATACGGACTCCTGAATCTGACCTCCGGTGCTGTTTTCAGACAGACGGCTCAAATCAGAACGGAGAATCCCATTTAAATAAGAATGATCTTTTGTAGTAGTTAGGGGAAAAAAAAAGGGAAAAAATTGCAAATACACATTTATTATTATTAATTATTTTTGATGTTTACTTTCCTCAGTTTTTCGTCATATCCAGTTCACAACACCCGTCGCTAGGAGGCTCCTACATCCAGCTATCACGTGTTTCCTCCGAACCACGTGATGACTGCATCTTTTTGAACTGCTCATTCACACGCCATTGGGGGCGGCGTAACACACTCGGAGGACAGCGCTATCCGCCCGGCCCCCTTGTGTGAGCTCACAGATGCCCATGATTGGCTGAGAAGCTGAGAGAGCTCAGCCATTCAGGTTTCTCCAGGCCCTCATGGATGTGGGAGGCTACAGCATCACCATGGCGCCATTTGGGGGCCATGCACTATTTGTGGCATTCTTATCATTTTCATTATTCTTGGTATCAACGATGATTAATTAATTATTATATATTTTATCAGATAGTTTATTAATTTGTTTGAAAAATAAATAAGGAAGGCTAATACACATGCTTGTTTTTTTTCCAAACTTTTTATTTCAATTGTCCTGAAGAAATAAGTCTTGCTTTCCTGTGTGAACTTTTTTTTTTATGTATTTATTTATTTTATATATATAACCAGGTTCTAACTGTTGTTTTCTAAGTCCTCTTGTCTAAAGCTTTGTCAGGAGTGGGACTGGATCATTGTGATACAGATATAAAATATTGACCACCTTTTGAAGGGAAGGAAGAAATGTTATGTATAAATGAACGCGGGTCTCTCTTCTCTCTTCCTTTGGCTTTGCATCAGCAACACGCTTTACAGACATCAGTGTAACCTGTCAAGATGAGATATGAGGAAAACAAGCTTAAAAAAATGAGGATGTTTTTTTATTTTTTTAGGGCTTGAAAACTTAGTTTCGGAAATAAGCAAGACATACAAATGCAAGATTTAAAAGCAATCGTGGTCATTACATATAAAGTTAAATGGCATAAGGAAAACACTTTGAAGCTGGAAATGTGATCTGTGTGTGTGTGGGGGGGGTGTATTCCCTATGTACTCGTGTTTATGTAGCATCTTTAATTTAATGACAGATAATGATAATGTTTTGTGACATGTAGGACGAATGATAAATCGCTGGAATAATAACATAAGCGTGTTGAAGTATGTGTGTGTGTGTGTGCTTTTAGAGAAAACAGTAAAAAGAGGATGATTGGAGGAGAGTCCCCCCCCCCCCCTCCCCATGTGCGGTTATGTAGTCGAGCAGGAACAAAGCAATCACACTTGGACTCTTTTCCAGTCTGAGAGCATCTAAATAGTTTTGGTCTGGCGATAATCAGACCCCAGAGTGGTTCTGTTGCAGTGAGAATGCTGCGTTTCGACTCGGAATCTTCCCCAAAACAGGAAGTGAATCAAAACTTCACTTATTTTCCTTTTTTTGTTGTTGTCATTGCTGTTTTTTTTTTTCTTTTGGAAATTAAACTGGTAAAATGAGCTATTAGGCACAAACTGAGCCAAAGAAATGGATGTGATAGATGACATATTTTTAAGTTCTATAATTATCTAATAATTTATTGAGCCTTAATTATTATTATTATTATTATTATTATTATTATTATTATTATTATTATTATTATTATGGGGTTTTTATTTGCACTTAGGACATTTGTCTCTCTTTGTCTATCTTTTCTCTCACCATATCTACAACATGACTCGTAGAATCAATTATAGTTTTATGAATTAGTTTTTAGTCCTACATCCATAAAAAAAAAAGTGTTAAATTATATCCAGTACAATACCAAACCAAATAATTTGTAAGCAAACAAATGGACTAATAGTTGTAAAACCCATCTTACTTGGGTACAGTGGCTTCAGGGGTAAAAGCAGCAGCTCAGATGAGCACCAGAATGTTCTGTCTAATTGATCTCAAGTGGTCTTAATAGGCAAACAGCATCAGTCCATCTGGATAATAACCCTTTATGTAGTAACCCAGCCATTCCTGATGACTGCTATGTGACTGTTTATATATATATATATATATATATATATATATATATATATATATACAAAAGAATTGTGTTTTCTCACTCTTCCTTTGAACTGGGTTTAATTCCTTTCCAGTCAGCCTTGAAATAACTTCCACTTACGTGTCTCACATGAAGAGACGTGAATATATGATGTTGATATGGTGGACCATTAGTCCCCAATGCCTGCCAGGACGCTCCATCACTATGTGTGTGTCTCTCTGAATGTGTCTCTAATAGGTTGCGTATGAATGCTTTAGTCGCACTATTAGAGTAGCATTAGGGTGAATATTTAGGAAGCGCTGCAGATTTATGGTCCACTGAGGCGACGATGAGCTGAAGCCCAGCTTACTTTACAGCAGAGGCTTCAGGCTGGTGTGCAGGGTTGGATTTTAATACTCACCCTGTCAATCAAATTAAGTAGATTAATAGCGTGATGTCTTGACCACTCTAATGATGCCACAGACACACTTAAACTACTGTATTGGACTCATAAAATGTGCAGGATCTAATTAAGGCCAGACAACAACCATGGCTTATCCTAGGATAGATCAGTGTAGCATAGACGGCCTCATAAATTATTCTGTAAACACCTAGAACAGCACAGATTAAAAAAAAAAAAAAAAAAAAAAAAAAAACATTCCAGGCTGGCTATTGTTTAGAAATTATATTCATGTTTTGCTTTCAAAGAGCCAGACTTTTTTATTTATTTATTTTTATGTAGTCTTAAGGAATAGTTCTTTGGCTCACATTTTCGATCCAAGCCACACTGTGACCTATCAATAATTCAATCAAAAAAATCAAACCAATGAGAACCAGGCGTAGATGTTGACAGATGATCAGATGGGTGATTAGTATACTGGTGATGCTGAGGGACGTAACAGATAAGAGGGGAAATGAGGTCGCTGCTGAGGTTGTTGTGCATAAATAACCTATTTAAAATGGTATCGCTGTAAAGCATTTGTTCCCATTTGTATTATGTAATCCACATCATTTCATTTTATTTAAGATGATTTGTAGGACAATGTGTACTGACGCACCTTTACAACATGATATTTTGCTGTACATTTACACTCGTGTCATGAACATGAGGAGCATTTAATCAAAAAGAAAACGATATGCAATTATGCCACAGTAAACGCGCTTTTTCCGCTTCCGGCAGTTAAAATTGTATCTCCCAGATATCCAGTCATAAAAGATTCTGTAGAAGGTGATTCAGTAGTGAGGATATTATTGTGCAGTGCCATATATATCTTGGTTGTAGTAACACCATGGCATTTGAATGTGATCTACATTATCAGATTTTGTCTGATTAAGTCTGTATGACATTTATGATTTAGTTCCGCTGCAGCTCGGCACTTTAGATTTTAATATTTCTCCTGCTTGTGAGACAGTAATGGATGATTCTCTTGCTCATTTTATTAGTAGTATACATACAGTACAGACCAAAAGTTTGGACACACCTTCTCATTCAGCGAGTTTTCTTTATTGTATCCTTTATTATGTTCTTTAGCCCAAACGCGTCTCTTCTGCTTGTTGCCTGTCCTTAGCAGTGGTTTCCTAGCAGATCTTCTACCATGAAGGCCTGATTCACACAGTCTCCTCTTAACAGTTGTTCTAGAGACGTGTCTGCTGCTAGAACTCTGTGTGGCATTGACCTGCTCTCTGATCTGAGCTGCTGTTAACCTGCGATTTCTGAGGCTGGTGACTCGGATGAACTTATCCTCTGCAGCAGAGGTGACTCTTGGTCTTCCTTTCCTGGGCCGGTCCGCATGTGAGCCAGTTTCTTTGTAGTGCTTGATGGTTTTTGTGACTGCACTTGGGAACACTTTCAAAGTTTTCCCCAATTTTCCAGACTGACTGACCTTTATTACCATCAAGTTATGTGATGGTAATAAATCATTTTTCTTTTTTCATAAGTCATTTTTCTTTACTTAGCTGCTTTTTTCTTGCCATAAAACAAATTCAAACTCTTTGAATGAGAAGGTGTGTCCAAATCTGTACTGTATATATATCCTGCCCCTTTTGCAGCTATAACAGATGCAACTCTTCTGAGAAGGCTGTCCACAAGGTGTAGGAGTGTGTTTATGGGAATTTTTGACCTTCTTTCCAGAAGTGCATTCGTGAGGTCAGACACTAATGTTGGACGAGAAAGCATGGCTCACAGTCTCTGCCCTAATTGATCCCAAAAGTCGACTTGAGGTCATTCAAGTTCTTTGTGACTGGGGACTCAAAGCCAGTGCATCACACAAACCTATAGCTTCGCGCACATTCAGCACCATGGACAGCTACACAGGGCCTTGCTCTAACCCGACCAACTCAGGGCAGGCTGCAGAGCTATATATATATATATATATATATATATATATATATATATATATATATATATATATATATTATTCACTGGTGCGCAGTCATGTTGGAACAGTAAGGGGACACCCCCTATGAAATTGTCCAAAATTTCTTGATATGCTAAAACATAAGGAGTTCTTTTTAGTGGAAGGGGCCCAGCCCAGTTACTTTTATCACAACCCCACACCATTTCCAACATGACTGTGCACTAGTGCACAAAGCAAGGTCCATAAAGGCATGGATGAGCAAGTTTGATGTGGAAGAAAGAATGTAAAGTTATAAAGAAGAAATAAAGTTGTGGATCAAATGAAGTGGTGGGACTCTGTATCCTGGCTGACCCTGTGCTTTGACCCCAGATTCCTTACGGGGATATGTACAAAAATAATTTCACTGTGCTGTCAGGTACATGTGACAAATAACAGGCTTATAGTCAGTCACCTAATCTTGCACTAACATGAGTGTTGGACATCCCCTAGTGGTTTTAACCCAGTGGCCTTGGAAAGCTTTCCAATAGATTTTCAAGCAAGGCTGTCGGGATTTACCTGTTTATTCAAAAGAGCATAACCTCTTGGTCAGAAGTCCATAAGCTCATTGACATATCAGGTACCTCACACTTCATGAGGCTTACACAAATCCACTAGCATTCATTGATAAAATTTTTATGAAGTGCATATGAATTTGTAATCAGCCACAACACCTAACGCCCCCGCTGGATCATGGGTGTTGATCCGATCTCCAGATCACGCAGATCTCAGTCTGACCGAGCATCCATGTAATACATTTCACAAACAAGTGTGATCCATCGAGGCCCTACTCTGCAACTGACAACATACAAAGGATCTGCTTCTAATGTCCCAATGTGCCAGACATCACAACATACAGAGTCTTACCCCAAAGGGCTGGTGGCAAAAGTGGAACCCATACAATACTGAGTGTACCATTTTGCATTTTGATATTATGAATGATTGGTGTAAAGACACGTTTGAGTTACTTATAATTCAATTAGAAAGCACATCTAATTCTACAGTATGTGTGTCCTTCGATGTCAGTTGATAGTCTGTTCTCTTCACATTGTGCATCGCTCAGCGATATGTGTGGCTCATGTGGTATTAGAATAGAAATCCGCTCTCTTGTACAATCCACTCGATACACTAGTCACGACTTGAAGAACTTCCTAATCGCACACTTCTTACATTACCATATGCTAGCACAATATCTAAGCTCCTCTAGCTTTGTTTACTGCAGCGTGTGTGTGGTGAATATGAGAGGAACGGTGATGAAGAGTGCGCACTGCTCTGTTTACCTGCTCTTAGATTTTTATCCTCGGTGGCTCTGCAATATTCACTCAATAAGAGCTGCAGCTGCACTCTGCTGACAGGTTGTGTGTTTCTTCAGCTCTTATAAGAGCCGAGGAGGAGATGATGAGAGCAGAGAGAAAAGAGATTAATAGAGTGAAAGTATGAAGTTTGGGAAGCAGGGAGTGGGCATGTGCACTGGCTGTGGCAGTGAGCTGTCAGCTGTGCAGGACTTGTGTGTGAAAATCTAATCCTAAAGGTGGGCAGTGAGCCACAGTAGACTGGCTTATTCTCTCATAGAGGCTCTTAGGGAAAGCCGGAGGGAAAAGTCGAAATAGTTGGAAATGGGTCCAAACATATTTCACACTAGCCCTGAGAGTTTGGTGAAGCATGAAACCTGTTTTTGAGTCTGGCACGAGCCACATCAAATGTGGAAGCTATCCATGCTCGGCACTGCATACTCAGTATTGTGACTGCTTTAACATGACATTTTTCTTTTACTGTTCCGGTTACTTGATGGTGGGAAAAGTGAACCTCTTATCGATGTATAAAAGAATTATTTGAGAATAATCAATCTGGAGCACTGTCATTAACTTTTCTTACTGAAATTGCTATTAACACTTTTGTACTAATCACCATTGGTGAAACCATTCCCAAACTCTGACCTTCCCAGCCCTAGCTGATGAAATACTGTAGGAAGGCATGTGAAAACATTGCTCTTAACATTATTTTTTTTTTTTTTACGTCAATAATATTAGGTTGTACTGGTTTGACAAGGCTGAGTGAAACATGGACACCAGGTTACAAGAAAAATTGTGCTCTTTTATTTACAGAGTGGAGAAAACAAAGTCTCTTTTATGAGCTCTCTCATTGTAGCTGACACACGCACACACGCTGGTACACAGTCAGTCCTTCAGGGCTGCCGTGAGCAGATGAACAAGTCAATCTGGGTGTGGGAGTCAGTGGCCACGGTCAGGTGGTGCACTCTGTCAGGCTGACCTGAGTGGGGCTGAAGGCAGATGAGCCAAGGAGGTGGTAGAGTACTAATGCTGGGTCTTAGATAGTGGCTTTCTCCATGGTGGGAAGTTCTAAGATTCTGCAGAAACAAGAGAAACCGGTCAGAAACTTAACTGAAAATACCTACTCACACTCACCTTTGATAGGCAGATGATAATAGCGAGGTGGTAGCTGATAATTTTGCTTGGTGAGTTAGGCTGCCCTGCCCCTGCCTTGTACACAGTGGAGCTGTCCATGGTCCTGAATGTGTGCCCTTTATGGTTCGACCATGGAGCTGTCCAGTGGTAAGGCGCACTGGCTATGAGCGCGCTATCACAAAGGCATAGCGCAAAGATGAACTTCCTCATTATGCATTCAGAGAGTCTACATATACAAGTAAACCAGAGAATGGAGAGAGCAAAAAATGTGAATGCTGACCAGTGGGGGAGTGTTTGTGTGGGGGTGAGGACACTTATCCTTGGAACAAATGGAACAAATCAATCGTGCCTAATGTGAAAACACTCTTAAGCTTATCTGCTCCAGGGGTATCTTGCCTGAGACGCGAGAAGAAAAAAAAATGCTGTAAGGTACATTTGACAAATAATTGAATCTTAATATAAAATTTTATGGAGGTGATTTTAATGTTATGGCTAATCAATATATGTATGTACTGTAGATGAGGATGCATTGCTGCAAAACTATACTTGATACAGCTCTCAGTGAGTCCAATATTAAGGTTTCAAAAGAATCAAGCAAATTTTGTCTGGAGCCAGCTGTTAAATGCACTCTGCATCAGGCAGAAATTGCAGTTTAAAAGCCACTAGAAAATGGTGGAAATGGTCGACCACAGAGCTGAAAAAAGAACAGGTAAACATTATGAAGAGAACTAATATGACTAACATAGCATTAAAATCTCAACTGGTTTTCACCTAATGAAATGAAAATGTACAGTGTTCAGTGTACAGAATAAAGTGTGGGATTAGTGCCTTGTATTGTGGTGGAATGCAGTATCTACTGTATAGCCATTGATTGATTTCAATCTTGAATTGAAAATATTTGCATGTTTAGTACTGATAGAGATTAATGTATATTTGTTTGTGACATTAAGAGATCTCTTCTGATCCTGCACTTTCTAAATCACAGTGTTGCAGCCCAGCACACGAAACCATATCAAAATACAAACTCTTACCTAGGGATGGGACTTTTGCATTTCTATTTAGTCAATAAGAAACCACATTACTGATCTCAACATCAAAAACACAGGCAATTAGAATTCAGAATCACTAAATGCCAGACTGTGTGTGTGTGTGTGTGTGTGCGTGCGTGCGTGCGTGCGTGCGTGCGTGCGTGCGTGCGTGCGTGCGTGCGTGCGTGCGTGCGTGCGTGCGTGCGTGCGTGCGTGCGTGCGTGCGTGCGTGCGTGCGTGTGTGTGTGTGTGTGTGTGTGTGTGTGTGTGTGTGTGTGTGTGTGTGTGTGTGTGTGTGTACGTGGAGCATCTGTGGTCAGAGTAAAGCCTATGAAATTTAATGGACTACTGGTGCTGCATGCACTCAGACCAAACTTTAACCAGACACCTGTGCATCCACACACTTCATAAACACCAGGACATTTAACAGTCTTTGTAGTGTTTCATCTTTTTTATGTAGTGAATGCAGAGGATGTATCTGTTTGTGTGTTCAGTAATTAATGCAATCCTGGATTATGTGGGTCCAGTTTAGAAGAACATGTACATATACCATACTATACTATATATACAGGGGTTGGACAATGAAACTGAAATGCTTGGTTTAAGACCACAATAATTCAGTAGCATGGCGTTGGGCCTCCTTTTGCGGCCAGTGCAGCATCAATTCGTCTTGGGAATGACATATGACAGATATAAGTCCTGCACAGTGGCCAGAGGGATTTTGAGACATTCTTCTTGCAGAATAGTGGCCAGGTCACGACGTGTTGCTGGTGGAGGAAAACGTTTCCTGACTCACTCCTCCAAATTCACCCCAAAGTGGCAGAATAATATTCTGATGACTGTGCAGGCCATGGGAGATGTTTAACTTCACTTTCATATTCATCAAACCACACTGTCACCAGTCTTACTGTGTGTATTGGTGCATTATCATCCTGATACACGGATACATTGGGTGCACATGGTCCTCCAGAATGGTTCGGTAGTCCTTGGCAGTGACGCGCCCATCTACCGTAGTACAAGTATTGGGTCTAGAGAATGCCATGATATTGCAGCCTAAACCATCACTGTGGGAAGACAGTGGCCATGTACTGTATATTGACCCTGTGGAGCTCCTGATGAACAGTTTTGGTGGAAACAGGAGATTTGAGGTGCACATTTAATTCTGCAGTGAGTTGGGCAGCTGTATGTGGTTTTATGTTTTTTGGATACAATCCGGGTTAGTACCCAGACATCCCTTTTAGACAACTTCCTCTTGGGTCCACAGTTACTCCTGTTGGATGTGGTTCGTCCTTCTTGGTGGTATGTGCATTGCAATATTTTAAGCAAAGCTGCGCTATTCCTCTGCTAATTAAACCTTCACACTTTGCTCTTTCTGGTGGAATGTGCAATCAGTGAAGATTGGCCAATAGGCTGGTCAAATTTAGTCATGAACCCTTCAACAGTAAATTGGCCAGTGTTTCACTTATATATATAGATACTTTATGTTTACACAAGCCAGTTAGAGTTTTTTCCCCTATTGTGACCTCATATAAGAAGATCCCCTCTCCAGGCTTGTTGCTCAGTTCTTCTGTTGAGTGGTGTGTCTAAGCAGTATCTCATTTACATAGAGACTTAAACAGTGAGGGAGATATAAGGGAGCTTATGGTATGAAGAAAATGCATTATCTAAGCTGTAATTTAGTTGGAGCATTAACAGACACACTGAGGGGAGCTCTGAGGCCTGTGTTAACTTGTTAGAGAAATAGATTCCATACTGTTTATAATGATGTAAAGAAATGTATTTGACACATAATTGCTCATATTTTGGTCCTAACATTTATATATGAGGTGTGTTCAAGTCAAACTGGGACTTTTTTATTCTGCAGAATAACAGAACACATTTCTGAGAAATGTATATATATATATATATATATATAATCCCTTGCTATACTAATGCACTTATCCCAGTGTGTTTGTGAATGATTGTGTGTACAGTTTCCACAGACCCATGTGCCCCCTCCGGCAAGTTGCTGCCACTTTATTTCTCGATTTTCAAGGATCAGCCGCTATATTGAGTCACCTAGGCCATCATCATTCACAGACGTACGGCCTTCTTTAAAACATTTGCACCATTTAAATGTTTTACTGCAGTGTTGATCGATGCTTCACTGCGGATTTGATCTTGATACGCATTTATTCATGAGTCCCGGTTTGACTTGAATGCCCCTGATATTATTTTAAACGATTTCATGTTTATTTGCGATTTTGTAACAAAAAGTTGCAAAAAAAAAAAGATTAGTTTTGGTCTTGCCTTTCTGGGATGGTCTTCACGAGGCCCAGTTTCATTATGTTGCTTGCAAATGCACTTGACACTGAACTGTTCCAAGAACAGTATTGACCTGACTTTCATGTCTTAAAATATGAATTTTTGTTATTACTTAATTGCCATACTGCGCATTAGATGCAAAAAATAAATAAATAAATAAAATAAAAAATATTAGCATCTGATAGGGAATAAAATCATAGTAAAACAAGGTAAAACTAGCTGTTAGTATGTAAAGTATATGCATATTGCTAAAGAAAAAAATGTTAATGGAAATCATTGAATTGAAATTGAATTGAGCTGACGTGTTCTGTGAGCTTTACCGTCGACCTTGAGATGTTGTTCGATGGAAAAGTTGTAGCCTTTTATTTATCAGTCCAGCAACAAGTCTTCCTTCTGGAGTGACCTTCTATATACTGTATGAATGACTTTATTTCACTGATTCAGATTAAATCATTCTAATAGTTTAGTAAGTGCCGGCATGTACACTAAGTGGCTAGACACTGAGAAATTCTGTCATTTTATTTTATTAGCTCTCTCCTACTTTCTAGGACATTCATCAGTGTCTAAAACAAGTTCAACATTCTTCCACAAATGCTGTAGTTTCTAATGCTGACAAGCACTGAGTAGTTTGCTGTGTCTCCTAGATCGTGGTATGTCCTCAGCTAACTTATTCCTTCACAGTTCCACAATGATTAAGGATTATTTTTAGCACGTTCTTGGACCATGGCAGCCTCTGCCTGAGGTGTCACTTGAGCTCAGTGGTCTGGATTCAGGTCTGATGTAGCATGAAGAGTGCTGCTGTAAACTTGCCTGTCTGCCGGTCTCTCTTTTTCTCTCTCTCTCTCACACACACACTTACCCATATGCTCCCTAAGGGCTATTAATTGCCGACATGTGTGTACCTTCAGTGAAGAATGTCTCCCAGGAGGAATTAATGATTGGCTGCAGGTTCCTGTCACAGCACAAGTTGCCTCCACCTTCACATTGATCCATCAGTAATTATTGCCACTCTTAAAGTGAAAGCCATCTGTTGAGGTGCTTGGACAGTTGAGGAAGAGTGAACAAACCTCTGTACAAGGGGGTGGATTGTTTGTCACTCAGTTCAAAACAACTCCGATAAGCTCCTGAGCTGGAAAATTAATTTCCTTTAAATGTGTTTGTTGAAATTTCGCAGGTTGCCGTGTTTGTGATATTAGCTTTACAAATGACAGACGATGGCTGAGACGGTAGAGCAGAATGTAATGTGCGCTTGAGATATCAGGGATGCTGAGCAAGTTGGATAAGCTCTTCAGGACAATAAGAAGCAAATATATAGAGAATGAAAGGATTGGTGTTATGTACACCAATCAGCCATAACCTTAACACCACCAGCAGGTTCATTTAAAATCACTTATTATCAATTATATAACAATAAACCTGTGACAGGGTCCTGGGCATCCAAGGCTTATATATGCCTGTGGAGACCTAAGGACAACCCATCCAGTCCAAAATTTCAGAACAAAGTTAATACTGGATATGATGAAAAGGTATCAGATCACCCGGTGCATCAAAGCCTGCCGTGTATGTCCAGTTGTCTTAGCAGACAATGAGTTTAAGCTTCCAAATTCCTCCGATCTCAATCCTATCGAGTATCCACGGAATGTGCTAGACAAACAAGTCTGACCATGGAGGCCCCGCCTTGCACCTTTAATCAATTAAAGGATCTGCTGTCGATGTCCAGGTGACAGATCCCACAGTACGCCAGCAGAGGTCATGTGGAGACATGATTCAGGGGCCGCAAAGTTGTTTTGTAGAACCTAAATCCTAGGTGGTTGTAATAATAATAGTTTTAATGTTATGGCTGATCGGTATATGTACTCTATATATGCAATGCTACAGAGTACCTAAAGGGTCCCTAAAGAGATCATTAAAAAAAAATTATCTCTTATATGTAAAAAAAAAAAAAAAAACATATTCTTATTGTAACTCATAGTGTATAGGTTCAGTTTTTAGCCTTTATCCCTGTTAAGTAACTTATAAATGCCACTATCAGTCCATCAAGGTAAAGCACAAATGTGTATATAAAATATATATTTTTAAATAAATGTGTCTTTAACATTATCTGTGATTTATTCACATTTTCTGGAAAAAAAATATTAATCAAAATGAGCAAAGAACCATATAAGGTGACTTTACTGTCCTTGATTTGCAACAAAAAAAAAATATTTTAATGTGAAATATTTCAATGTGTGGTTAAAACTGTGCGTAAAAACATAATTTAAGTCCCACCATCGTGCTCTAGGTTTCTAACAAATATTTGACAAGACTGAATTATTTTAACATAACATAGAGGGCGGGCTTTCTTAACATTGCCATCAGGAGCTGAGTTTTATTTATTTATATGCACATGGAGTCTGGATGTTTTCACCATGCTTGGTGGGTTTCCTCCGGGTACTGCGGTTTCCTCCAACAGTAATTGGCGTTCCTAAATTGCTCTTAGTGTGTGAAATGAGTGCGTGAGTGTCTGTAAATTCAAATCAAATTCAAATTAAAATTTTATTCGTCACATACACAGTCATACACAGTATGATATGAAATGAAATGCTTATATGACTGCTATTGACCTACAATATTACAACAAAAAAGAAATAAGATATTTAAAATAAAGGAACACTTATTCACAAAATTAGTGTTTCTTTATTTTAAATATCTTATTTCTTTTTGTTGTAATATTGTGGGTCAATAGCAGTCGTATAAGCATATGTATGTGTGTGACCTGGGATGGATTGGCCCTGCCTCGTACCCTAAGCCTCCTGTTTAGAGAATAAGCCGGTATAGACGGTGAGGGAGTGATCTCGTAATTATTGTTGCGCTACTGTAGGTCTCTAACAAATCACAGACAAGACTGTCTTCTTTTAGCAATCAAAATGCAAAAGGCGGGATTTTCAAACCTTAAAAAGAGACTTTCTAAATGTTTTGCAGGCATTAATTGTTTTAATAATTTAAACATTATTTAAACATTAAATTATTAATTTTTTTTTTTTACATTTCCTCCTTTGTTCCTTAAGTATGATCCAAATGTTGTAAATAAAAACCTTCATCTTTATGTTAATTTAAAGTTAGAAAAACAAAGTTAAAGTTAGCACATCCCTTGTAGATCAGCTTTTAACTTAACCACAAGCACAAATAATGATTAAAATACTTGGGATTATGCTATGCGCACTGTACGTGGCCCTATATATGATTAGCTTGCCTGGGTTTAAGAGAACATATACAATTCTCTGCGGTTTGATGTGCTCATAGAGGCCTTATGAGAATGTTTTCCCATTGTGTGCCTTTAAGCTACAGTATGTTAATGGGTGTGTATGTGTGTGGGTGTGTGCTGTGTGTGAATTATAAATGTGTGAAGGCCCCATAAACGTCTCGATGGTTTGAAAAGTTTTTAAACGCTTTACATTTGTGGAAGCTGTGGGATTTAAGTTCTCTCCGAATATTTTTTTTTCTTTCTCTGTGCAGAATCATACAGAACACATAGTTTGATAGATCTGCATACGCATTTATTTAGACAAGCGCTTCTCAAACAAGTGCTCAGGGGTGTCCCTGTGGACTGTCTGCTCTATGGAGCAAAAATGTCGACTGTCTCCGGAAGGCTCTTAGGACTGTTCTGAGAAACACTGATTTAGACAAGAGTCTAACATAAAAAAAATAATAATAAAAAATACAAGAAAAAAAAAAACGCTTTTCAAATACTGTGGTGCCTGTTTGGTGCTAGACTTTTGTGTGTGTCTGTTATTTATGAGATTTTAGAAATACACATTCAAGAAGTCATCAGCAGTATTTTCATTAGTTCATTAGTTTTCCAGAAATAAGGTTTTCTTATAACCACAATGCTTATAAGAGTCATAAGTAATAACAGGAGCTAACCTCAGTCGTCTATAAAAAATGCATGAGCACCCAAGCGAGTGTGCTGTTGTACTGAAAATCAGTATAGTGTTGAGCTGACCCTAAAAATAAAATGATATTTTTTCTTAACCAAATCATATCACTTGGACTTGATTTCATGTAAGTAAAATAGTAAGCATGGGTGAAAGTAGGCTGGTATGGTTCGGTACTACTGTACAAAGAAAACAAAGCACTAAACCAAGAATTAATTAATCACGGCACTCTCAAGCAGCACCTGAAATATCTGGGTAAAATATTTGCCATTTTCCGTGCTGTATCAGCTATTTAACTTTCCTGAAGAGATTAATAATGAGCTGTTTAGGTGTGTTAAAACAGCAAGCATATTAAAATGTGCAGAAGAAAAGAAATCGGTGTGATTTTCTTCTAAAAGTTAATATCATGAAAACGATTTCACAGACTTAATGGGGTGTCATACGATACCCATTTAGACTAAAACTGCATATTTAATTTGTAGCTCAACACTGCATTAAAGTCACATTTATTTATGCATTCATAACACCTATTGCATTACTGTGCAGAATTTGCCTGTTAGGAAGAAAGTGAGCATTACAGTATGTTTAAGGAGAAGATGAGAGATTCTGAGAACATTTCTGACCTTCCTTTCTTTATTTGCTGGCCCCCAGTATTTTTGTAAAAGGGTTTTTAATCACATTTTTGTTATAGAAAAAAAAAAAATTTGGGGGCCGTGAACAAAATTAAAATTAAACTGTTAATACTCGTCTGTAAATAGGCTTTTATCAGGTGATTATGCGGTGATCATTACTACTAGTATAAAAAAAAAAAAAGTCCTGACATCACATCCAGTCAGCAGCTCCGCTTGCCATAAGAAGTGCTAAAAAAGACTGCAAATAAAAGATATTAAGAAATACAGTGGAATATTGTAGCTAAATTACTTAATAATTATTTATTTTAATAATGAAATAATGTTAAATAATTACATGTTAAAGTAATTTAAGTACTCTTCTCTGCCTAACTCTAAGGGGGGCGGCGCCCCTGCGCCCCGTATTGACCGGTGTAGAGAAATAATTCATTATTACTTTTACAGTGGTATTAGAAATGCTTATAGACCTTTAGAGATCAAAGGATTACCATGACATCAATCAGAACAATGGACTTACTGTTACCTGATATCAGTGTTCTCCAAAGCCAACAAAAAAAAAACTGAAAGTAACACATCACACTACTGCAGTTCCACAGAGTGTAATCAAGTTGGTATCTTTCATTGTTATCTTCTGATGTATTGTGCCAAAAAGTTAATGGTTGCCCAAATCGGATTGGACTCAGTGAGAATGCACTTTTGCAAGGACTGAGGGTTGTGAAACTGGTCAAGATTACTTACTTTGTGCTCGTCTTCTGGGTAACAGATGTAACAATCGATGTGCAGGGCAGGAAAACTTATAACAACCAAGACCTGTTCAGAGACAGCGATCCATTACTTGTGTTCAGGAGAGTTTAAAAGCCTTTCACAAAAGAGCTCTTTTCATAAGTGATTAGCACCACCTACCTCCCCACAATTACTAGCTGTTGTTCTCTAGGTGGGTGTTCAAAATTAACACCATGTCCATGAGTGCGCTTTGTTCTACCGCATTTAAAGAAACATGATTAGCCATTTAGCCACGTGACGTCCACTGAAGACAATACATTATTAGCTGAGTGATATTTTTCAATATAAGACTTCCATAAGGCTTTACACAGAAGAGCACTTCTGAGAAAATAGTTCACTCAGACAAGGCCAGAACAAGGTACAGTATGAAGGCTGAAAAATCAGGAGATGAGGGGAAAATGGATGCCAAGATGAAAAACAGAACTGCAGTCCTTCATGCCTGAGTGGATGTGGATGAGTTATAGCGCAACCGTCTAAGGACAGACGCATGTCCATACACCTCAGGAGAACCTCAGAACTAGCGTTGAATAATATATAGCTGAATAGTTGTCAGCCTTCATAATGCACAAGGCTGCAGGATGTAAATGAGCCCTCTTTTGTATCCCGATCTTCTTGTCTAATCACAAAAGAATGCTACAGATTTGTTTCTGCATGGGTTTTCCAGCATTTTTGAGAAGCATTTGCACACTCGAGAGATGAGTTCAGCCCTTAGAGGTGCCTTAATGGGCCTTGTAGTGGCTTTTAATTCAGGATACATCAGAAGGTAAATTAGATTTAGTCTTAAGCTAAGCTTCATCAATATTTGGAAAACAGGAAAACTTATTTATAAATGAGAGAACGACAGTATGATTAAATCAAACACTACTATTCTTTTTTGGCAAAGCAGGAGCTCCATTTGTGAGTGAAGCTCTCTGTTTACAGGTTAGACTGCATCCTGGTCCTCAGCTATGATTGTGAGATTTGTCTATGTCTGGAAGGTTTGGCTAGGTCTGGAAGGTGGAAATAAGACTTCTCTGCTAAGTTGCTGGGTTTGCTTTCTGTGATAGGTAAATCAATCCTTGCAGTAGAGCTACTGCATTGCTGATATTTAAAATGAGTCATTTTGCAGCACCAGGTCCAGGGCTTGATTCTCATCTTGGTGTCTGTGTGCATGGAGTTTGCATGTTCTCACCATGCTTGGTAGGTTTCCTCCAAGTGCTCTGGTTTTCTCCCACAGCCCAAAGACATACAGTACAGACCAAAAGTTTGGACACACCTTCTCATTCAAAGAGGTTGAATTTGTATTATGGCAAGAAAAAAAGCAGCTAAGTAAAGAAAAACCAGTGGCCATCATTACTTGATGGTAATAAAGGTCAGTCCGGAAAATTGGGAAAACTTTGAAAGTGTCGCCAAGTGCAGTCACAAAAACCATCAAGCGCTACAAAGAAACTGGCTCACATGCGGACCGCCCCAGGAAAGGAAGACCGAGAGTCGCCTCTGCTGCGGAGGATAAGTTCATCTCAGTCACCAGCCTCAGAAATCGCAGGTTAACAGCAGCTCAGATCAGAGAGCAGGTCAATGCCACACAGAGTTCTAGCAGCAGACACATCTCTAGAACAACTGTTAAGACGAGACTGTGTGAATCAGGCCTTCATGGTAGAAGATCTGCTAGGAAACCACTGCTAAGGACAGGCAACAAGCAGAAGAGACGCGTTTGGGCTAAAGAACACAATAAAGAACACAATAAAGAAAACTTGCTGAATGAGAAGGTGTGTCCAAACTTTTGGTCTGTACTGTACATATTAAGTTAACTGGCATTCCAAATTCCTCGTAGTGTGTGAATAAACATGCGAGTGTGTGCATGTGTGTAAGGAGTGTAAGAATAAATTTTGACACTGAACGAAGGTTATGGAATTTAATCCTGGTTACTCACATTGTATATCAATGCCATGTGGGAGACCATGGTTGGTGTGCAGAGCAGGAAATTTTATAACATGTCTTGCCTCTTGGTACACCACACTGCCCAATGACCATGGGGGATTTGCGGACATATTTGTTTCGCACTGGCATCTGGTAAGTAACATAATTAGGTCATAGATAAAAGATAAAAGAGCAAAGTTAGTAATCAATGTGATTGCATAGACAAGAGCCAAGAGTTTGAAAGCAGAGAGGGAGTAACTGGTGTGGTAGAAAAATAATGCTGGGAAATACATTTTTATTGATGGGTCAGATTCTTCCTCACCAATTCCATGCCATCAAATTAATATATTCAAAATATTCCTTGATTGGCTATCTCACAAAGACGCCCCTGGTTAACTTGCGATTCTGTAGACAGTGTAACCTTGGATTGCAAGCATAATTTTTTCCGGAAGTGTGTTTGTATATCAAAACATAATATCATATCGTATACATTATAGTAATGATGTTGATGTTGATTATTCCAGTGAGCACTAAGACCAAGCAGGGGAGACAATTACCCACAATTCTGCAGAGCAAGAGAGAGAAAAATCATTGGCTCAGTTGTGATCATGTGACGCTCGACGTCAAAACAAAAAGCGTATGCGTGTTACATGATACTCTGTGTTCGTAAACCAAGACTTGTCCGTTTTTCAGGACAAAATTCATTACAAATCTTTACTTGTCTTGTGGAACACTCACAAATTGTGTTACTCGTAATCCGAGGTTCCGCTGTATCACGATTTTATAAATATCCCCATTAATTTTCTTTTTCAAGATTTGTTATAATTTTAAACAAATTTTGCAAATATTTTGATTGTAACACACCGAGTGCTGTCCTGCTTGCCAATGTGTGAATAGTTTAGAGTGCACCTCCTGTAGGATTATAGAGGAACTGCAACATTTTACCACCTAAAATTCAAACAGATATAAATAAAAATATATATAAAAAATAATAATAATAATTGGAATCGGTGTAGCTGCATAGATTTACCCCCATTTATAACCTTTAGTGCTAATTCCATGTTTTATGTATTGCTGTAGTGTATCTAGTGTTTTTTTTTTTTTTTTTGTAATGGCTCCAATGTTAAATCTTACTGGCTGGGTGATTTCCTGTTTTAGTGGATGTAAAAGCATTTTTTTTCCTTTCAATGCAGGACATCAATAGGAAAGAAAATGCCCACTAAATGTCTCCTAAACATTTCCTAATTTTGTTGTCTTGTTCATAGAAAACCCAATGACTTTAGTTCATGGTGTTTTAGATGTAAAGGCCCGAGGAAACATAAGCAGAGGAATGTGGAGAGAGAGAGAGAGAGAGAGAGAGAGAGATGGTGGTAAAATGGAAGGTGTTCAGGGTTTATGTGGTGCAATAAAGCTGTATTGTGTGTGCTGCAATTTTTATGGCGTTCAAAACCTCTAAGGCCTTTGAAATTAAAAGTAGCCACATCCATAAATATTTGCAAATTTGTTGTACTTTTTTTCTGGGTATACCACCACAATAGATTAGAAATAAAGCAATTCAGAAGTGATTGAAGTGTTCTTGACTTGGCTGGATGTTATGAAGAGGGTTTCTACATTCTTCACCAATGAAAGAGATTTTGGAATTGCATTGCCTTTTGTGGTCTTTCATGAGTTTGGCCTTAGCATTCCTTTTTTCCAAAAAAAAAAAAAAAAAAGTTCAAATGGTGATTGGGTGACTATGAAATGTTTTATCTCTCTGATAGGCTTTTTTTTTGTTTGTTGTTTTGTTTTAGCCTAATGATGGCCTCCTTCACTTGCAATGACACCTCTGTGGACAACAAATTGAGAGTTTCCATGAACAGCTACCAAATGCAAACATGACATTTATAGTAGAAACAATGTCAGACAGCTTCTTAATTTGTTATGAAATAACTAAAAACTATCCATCAAGCTGATATGTATATAAAAAAAAAAAACGATTGCTTTAATTCCTAAACAGTTAATTCATCAGCACCACTTGCTCATTACAGGAACTTGTCTGAGTGTTATTGCCATGCTATTGCTATAGCCATTTCCACAGGTTTTAATCATTAAAGGAGTTCTTGGGAGGCCATCGGTTCAGATGTGAAACTGGAAGTACAAGGAAGAAAACCTTTTACTTTAATGGTATCTGAGCACTAGTGAAACACTGGGATAAGTGCATTAGTGTAGCAGGGATTATATAGAGAAATAAAGGGAGTTTTACCCTCAAAACTGTGTTTTGTTATTCTGTATAATTCAATTCAATTTAATTTGTATAGCACTTTTAACAACGGTCATTGTTGCAAAGCAGCTTTACACAATCGATATTATGGAAGTTAGGATGGAATGTTAATGTGTATGAATCAAAATGATCAGATTGTCCTTGATGAGCAAGCCAAGAATGACAGTGACAGTAGGAAGAAACCTTGAGAGGAACCAGACTCAACAGGGAACCCATCCTCATTTGGGTCATAACGGATAGCAGGGATTGATCTGCATCATACTGTGTGTTAGGAGGCTGGAAGTTAAATATAACAGTTGATGTATTTAAGGTAAATTGGAGTCAAGTTTGTTACTGGAGGCAGAGGTAGACTGTCCTGAATTTCAGTCCTGAACTATTGAGCGACTGCAGTCAGACGTCCTCAGAGAACAACTGTCAGCATCAGCTGAGGCCAGGCATTTCTTCATGTTAAAGTGGACCGTCCCCAGTCACCACAAGCATCCCAGGCAGACCACATGGAGCATCCATGCGACGAGATCTCCAACCAGAAGGGGGACACCAGGACGAGTCAGACAGGTCCTCAGGATCTGAATCACTGGGAACTCAGGAATGGCATGTGTAGCTCGACAGAGAGAGAGAGAAGAGAAGGAGAGATAATAGTTAGGTATAGTCACAGTCACATAATGTTTAAGGTGAATGTACAGTATATTTAGTGCAAGCAGGGACTCTCACAGGACTAACTATGACAGCATAACTAAAAGCCAGAGGCAGAAGGAAAAACAAACATGAAGGCTCCAATCACTTCACCATCAACAAACCTGAGTGATTAATGACAGCATCTAAACATACCAGTTCACCATAATACTCTACTCTCCATGAGTCCCCCAGATCTGCTCCTTTACATAAGGCTAATCTATTCACAAAAATGCCTGATTAAATAAATAGATTTTTAGCCTAGACTTAAACACTCCCAGTCCCAAACATTAACTTTAGGGCTTTGTAAGGAAAAAGCTCTGCCTCCTGCTGTGGTTTTCATAATACGTGGTACTGACAAGCAGCCTGCATCCTTTGATCTAAGTAGGCGTGGCGGATTGTAAGATGAAAGCAGTCAATCAAAAATCCTGGTTCGACTCGAACGCCCTCATACATAAAGACCTGCCTGTCCAGTGTTATGTGATTGGTGTGACTCCATATCACTTGTTAGCCAACAGATAAATGACAAACATATCACGTTAGATATCACGCTGTTGGTTTAGCAGTGTGGTTAAAAGGCAGGTTGGTTCTCAACCAATCAGACTGTAGCACTTGAAAAACAGAAAAGAAACAGACATCGTGCTATTCTTTCGCTCTCTTTCCCTCTTATACACACACGCACTAATAGCACACACTCACTTTTCCCTCCGTGTTGTGATTATGTCGAGAAGGCAGAGACAGCTAAGAGCTTGTGTACAATCCTGCCAGCATCACTGTTTGAGTGTGCTGGAGTGTGTCGAGTGTGTGTGTGTGTGTGTGTGTGTGTGTGTGTGTGTGTGTGTGTGTGTGTGTGTGTGTGTGTGTGTGTGTGTGTGTGTGTGTGTGTGTGTGTGTGTGTGTGTGTGTGTGTGTGTGTGTGTGTGTGTGTGCCTGGCGGCCACAGAGCTGAGTTCGCAAGCTGCTAATGGTCTTGAATAATAGATTCAGCAGACTCTGATTAAAGCCTGGAAGTGTTTGAGTGAAATGAACAGAACAGGTGCCTTCATGTCAGACACTCTTAAATTTAACAAGTAACACTGCATGTGTGTGCGTGTGTGTGTGTGTGTGTGGGTACCTAGGTTCATGTCTGTGTGTGTGACTTTGTGACAGCATGAATCTGTTATTAGACACCGATGAAGTGTATAAAGAACATAATGCCAATGTTGAGACACATAAAACAGAAACACCGTGGCTTTGAGTCAGTGAGTCATTAGTATTGATTATCTCTGATGGTTCTGTAGCACTATGAAGTAAATGCCAAGCAATGACTTGCTACTTAGTATACAGTACACAGAAGAATGTGAAGTTTGCCTTCCTCTGATTTCTATTCTGTTTTTTTTCCTTAAATAACTGTATAATGGATAGATATGAAGCAGCGTTTCCTTGCAACAGTTAGATTTTATTTTTTTTATTATTATTTTTTTTCATAAATGAGAAGCAATTCATTGTATCAACTACAGATAGGAGGTAGAGTGCAATGCTTCTTTATTCATCACTGGAAAACATCTGGCTCTTTTGATCCCAGTGACAGCTTCTTTAGCAGACGGTGATAACTGTTTTGTAGCTTGAAGCATCTAATTTACCCAAATTATATATTGTGTTTAGAAAAAAGAAAAAAAAAGAAAAAAGAAACTCATAGAATGATGTAGAAGCGAGAGCAAGATTGACAGTTCTTACATTCTTAGTGATGCAATCTGTACACAAACCTATCATTCCAGACTTTTAGATTTTCAAATAGCTGGTCGAATAATAATAATAATAATAATAATAATAATAATAATAATAATAATAATAATAAAACCCATCATAACACTGAGCGATGTTGCAGTGTAATAATGAGACACTTTTTCCAATCAGCTTTCTCCTAGTTAATGGATTAGATTGTATAAATTGGGCTTCATAATCTTTAATAAATGGAAATCAAATAAGTAACAGACTGTATACAGTAGGATACAAGACTGGATGTAACACAGCAGGAAGCCTAATATTGTACACATGTTATAATATAGTTATAATATAGTAACGACGTTGCAATGTAACTTTGGTTTTGAAAGTTAGAATGAGTTTCGTTAAAATGACGTTAAGATTAACGTTGAGTGAACAACCAAAACAGAATGTTTCAAATACAACAAGGAAATTTAAATATATTTAAATACAGTCAGGTGGACTTTGGTACAAGGTATAAGACTATGCCACAGCATAGCAGCAGGTCTTAATATTGTTTTAAAGTCATTTTTGCAGCATTGTGTTAGTGGCATTCATTCAACATTATTCTATCATCATGTAAACTACAGTGTTCCAATGTCATTTCTGCAAAGTCATTTATTATTATTTTCAAAAATAATCTAATACCAACTTTGTCCCAGCCTCCATGTTGCCAGATTATCACCACCACATCGAGTTGGTAGCCAAAAATTCTTTCTGGGAAGCCAGTTTTTTTTTTTTTTTTTTTTTTTTACTGTGATACCTGATATATGCCATAAAATAACCAGTTAATGATATAAAATATGAATGACTGCCATAAACAACAAGTGTCACAGTAGACATAGAGTGTTGCTGCCTCACAGATTCAAGTCCATAGAAAATGACATTGAAACTTCATGGCAAAATGTTTAGGGAAGACCTATATACTGTATGACTGTGTTGGTCAGATGTTCACAAGCGTTTGACTATTTTGGCCTTGAATGGCGATTTGTATGTTTCTTTTAAACATGCATTTCAACAATTTCATGAATTTCAACAACTAACTTATCAGACTAATCAGATGTCACCCAAGGAACATGGATTTGGGTCCAATATTAGCCCTGTGTGTAAGAGACACACATTACAATGTATGTGTAATTCTAGTGCAACATCTGAATAGCACTTAAATCTATATAAAAAAAAAAAAACACTGTGGATTAAATAACAAAGTGCACAATTTCAGTATTAAATCCACACTCCAAATTTCTAATTCAACTGGCACAGGATGCTGTGTGGTTTCATTTTAAGTTCATTTAAATAGCTTTGGATCAATCACTTCATGATCATTAGTCTAAAAGTAGTGTGTTATGTACAAACTGTGCCAACAGCCGTTATGTAAAGGCCAGGGGTGACAAAGATGGATTGTTATGGAGGAGGTGTAAAATGCTTTAAAGTGCAAGAGTGTATAACCAGGACAAGATAAATTTCATGATAATAAAAAAGAAACAGAGATTGAAAGAAGTTTAAAGAAAGAATATTTTAAACAGAAAAAAGAAAGCATAATTTGGTATAATTGTTTTTTTTTCTTTATCTTCAAATTTTATGTATTTTTGTTTTCTCGAAAAATGAACATCACCCGAACTTTCATTTAGCTAAAATTACTTTGTCATATTTAGACATTTACAGTAGGTGGGTTTCCACTAAGAGGGAGAGAAAATACATTCCCTGCTTTTTATTCTCCCCTTTTTTGTATTGGTCAGGGCTTAAACAAGCCAATTAGATTTTCCCCCTATTGTGACCTCATATGTGGTGTCTTGTTTCTCAGCTCTGGGGTTCTCTGAAAGTACATGTCCAATGGGCAACATCTGGTTCTGAAAAATTTACCTAACTAACCTACATAACTAACTAGTTAGCTAACCAGCTAACTGGAATATTTGTACTTTAACTTACCAAAAAAAAAAAATAAATAAATAGTGGTAGATACGAGACTATGTGTTGGGTGTGGTTGATGAAGTTCAATCAAATGCATTAGCATATAAATTTTCTGCTTTATCATTTTAGTTAAGCTAAACCTAACCTTTGCTAGCTTAAAGGTGGTGGGAGGTTTCCAAACAACATCCAGGCTCCATTCGGTCCATCCGTTTGCCCACTTAACTGCGGTTTAGGTGTCAGGGGTCAGTTCCTGCCAAGCTGGCGACAACCAGAGCAACCAGAGCTACCAAACCGCTCTTCAGTCCAGTTCTTTTTATTTTTATACAGTCTATCATCATGGCAGAAACATTGAAATGGTCTGCTTGGAGGAAGAGTGAAATACAGGTATACAGGAAGAGAGGTATACAAGCATCAGCACACACTTTGGTGGAGCTGGAGACCTATGTTAACTCGTTACAGAAAAAGTAGAATATAAGGGCTTTGGATGAGATGCACAGGAGCATGCACACTTCTTCCCGTCGTGTGGTGTTTCAGTGTCTGTAGGGAACTGATGATTCGAATGTCCTCATCTGTATTTCTTAACAATGAATAAACCCCTGCTCTGAAATCTAAATCACTGATTATAGTGCTCATAACATTTAAATATAAGAAATAAATGATGTTTTGCCTCGTGTGTCACTTTTCTGCATTGAATGTGAATGACTCGTAAATATTTGAAAAGTCATTTATATTTTAATGAAAACTGAGCCTTGCAGTTAGCAGAGTACGATTCTGACCACACTATATTACATTTACTTTTATGGTATTTGGCAGGCGCATTTATTCAGAGTGACTTACAGAAGTGCTTTGAAGTCTCTGTCAATAAATTCATCCTGGTGATGGTTCGCTTGGTTACGGATCATGAATAGCATCAGTTTAAAAACTCAGTTGGAGTAGAAATGCAGTAAAGAAAGCACAAAGACGTTTTAATTAAAGCACTAATTTAAGTATCTTAGGAAGACGTAGGTCTTTGCAAGGGACCCAGATGTTTAGACGTATAGAGACTGTTCAATCGTCCACCTACTGTAGGAAACAGAAAAGAAGAGAGTCTTGATGTTTGCCTTCCTTGTGCCCTGAGTGATGTTCAGGCCATTTGAGCAGTGCTAGAGGATCGAAGGGAGCATAATACAGTTTATGGTGTGATAAGTGCTTTGAGGTAAGTGTGTTCTGCTTCGTTTTTGGCATTGTAGGCAAGTGTCAGCGTTTTAAATCAGCAGTGGAGGGAGTAAAGCAATGGAGTTGTGTGGGAGAATTTAGGAAGATTGAAAATGTCAAGCGGCTGCATTATGAATCAGTTACAGAGGTCGAATTATGCAAAATAAGCAAACCTGCAAGGAATAAGTTGTGGTAGTCCAGTATCAAAATAGTATGGGACTGAATAAGGACCTGAGTAGCCTGTGTGGGTAGAAATAGACAAATCTTTATAATGTTCTACTGGAGAAATCAAAATAAGCGTTTCAAATAAGCAATGTGAGAAAAATGGACAACTGATTGTAGATTACAGTATTTCCACCATGATGCATGCAGATCACAAGACATGGGGATGAATCACCTGGCATGAACAACAGTTCAATTCAGCTGGAATAACATTTCAGCTGAGGAGCTGCTGTCTATGATGAGATGTCTGCCAGACACGCTGAGATCTGTGCAGAATCGAGATCTGAGTGTCTGACTCAGATCGGATGGTTGATTGATTGACAATAGTATGAGAAGACATGTGAGGATCTGACCGCACCAGGAGATCAATTACAGAGAGAGAACAGAAGAGGACCAAGTACTGAGCCTTGTGGGATACCAGTGGAGAGCCTGCCTGGAGCAGATGTGGATATATACCCGAACTTCCAGGAAGGAAGCCACTGGCAGTCTGTGCTAGAGTACGATTCCCAAGACTCATAGGGATGGACATACTAGTCTAATGGTTGTGTTGAACACTGCTGAAAGCATAAACCATGTACTGACATTTTATACAGAAATATTAAATTGTAAATATTGTCTCTGGACAGTAAATATTTCATGCAAGCATTTGGAATTAATGAAGATAATTATCATAAATATCAATTAGCAGTGCATGCATAATAAGCAGTGTGTAAGCAGTTTGCATTTTGTGTGTATGTGTGTGTGTGTGTGTCTGTGTGAGAGAGAGAGAGAGTGAGAGAGAGAGAGAGAGAGAGAGAGAGAGAGAGATTGTCAGTACAGCTGGCAGGTTGCTCTGGCAGATTGTACACAGTGTGAGGTGGTTTGTTCTCAGTAGGAGAAGTATGGTGACAGTATGGTGAGAAGGCGACACTCTCCTCTTTTCTTGCACTCGACAGCACCCCCTGCAGGAACAACAGACCAACACTTTTTGATATGAATTTCTGCTTGGTGCAAACCTACAGAAGAATCCAATTATTTGAGTATGCTACCCATAACAATAATAATAATAATAATAATAATAATAATAATAATAATAATAATAATAATTTATATGAATTAATTGAGAAGTATATGTATTAATTAACTAAATATTTTACTCTCTTAATACATATAAATTAAGGTAGCATTATGCAAAGAAGTTATTTCATGTGGATGATACCGTAGCACCAACCATGTACTCCATAAAGTGTCAGTAATTTTAGCTCTGTAATGACCTTTACTGGTTTCAACAATTAGTCCATACGTGTATGCCAAAACAAGCCAAAACAAGTCCAAGTCTTATATTTTTCACTCTGTATATTAAGCAGTATCTGTGTCTTCTAATTGAGCACATTCCAAAATCAACAGAATCTGAAGCCATTCATTTGTAATGAATGTAAACACACGGTACTTGGATTGAAGTTGTTGATTTATTTTCTGTATCAGCCGCATCACCGGTTAAATAGGACTGCACTTGTTATAACCCAAGTAAAAATTTTAATTAATAATAATAATAATAATAATAATAATAATAATAATAATAATAATAATAATATTATTATTATTATTATTATTATTATTATTATTATTATTATTATCCTAAATCCTAGCATGCCAAAGCATACATTAATGAACTTGCTCCAGACTAATGACTAGTATACTTGAAGTTTGCTATTTTGGAACAGCTAATTTTAAGTGTATTAAGTATACTTTTGTGTGCTAAAGTGGAACAACTTTAAGTATACTTAGTACACATAAAGCATATGGCTGTATGTACTAACGTACATACCTGACAGTAATTAATTTAATGTAAGTATATTTAATGCATTATAAGTACATTGCAGCAATTTTTTACTGTGTTACAAATACATGATTGATATGTATCTGAATATATTCGTATTGCAGCAGTAACATGTTCTTATACTTCAGGTCTATTACAAATCCTAAAAAAGTACACTGTGTGGTTAATAAAAATATACTTTATTATATCATACAATACACAAAAACTTCTAAAATACTGTATTGCAAATGTGCTAGCAGTACAGTAAAGGTGTTTAGGATCATTTACACATGCTGAATGCATTTTCTACTCTATAACATGTCTTTGAATTACATTACATCAGTTATTATGAGGCAGATTTTATTCATGAGTTCAACAGGTTTATTTGCACAAGGTTACAAAAAAAACAGTACTATAGTTTATTTGTGCTCAACAAAATGTCAGGTTGTCTTACAAACACAAACTGAAATTTGAACTGCATGTTGTCTAAATCAAGACAGACATTAGTGTTAGAATAAACAAGTACAGTATTAGTTCAAACCTGATGTGTTGATTCTAGCTGTTACACAGAGACTGAAAACAGGTCGAGAGCTACAGAGCCTTATACCAGAAGTTAGGTACATAAGATTTAGCAATAACACATTAGACAATATATTCTATGGTTTAAACTATGTACTTAATTTTAAACTACCTAATAAAAACCATGAAAATTACCTTATGCCGATGAAAATGAAATAATAACGATACAAACAAACACACACAACGATGCAGCTTCCAGTTGTCAATTCAAACTATGAGGGGAAGAACTGGGGAGCCAATCAGGAAAACAGATGGTGCGACTGTGCCTGTCTCCAGTTCATCCAGCTAGTGGTGCGCCAATAGTGTTGGCTGGAACAGTTGCAGAGTTCTGATGCTGCTGCAGTTCATGCAAGTGTAGCTTTATGATAGTTAGCGTACAGAAGAGACATAAATTATCTTGAACACGCTAAAGTGATTTTCAAAAGTGATATTTAGTGCACTAAATATAAGCATAAATAAGTACATATGATTAAGTAATTTTAAATTTAACTGAAAATATACTGAGAATACCGTATATTCAAATCTGTATTCTAATGTATACCAAAAATAAATTGAAAAACAAAGTTAAAATAAGTGTGCTTTGGAAATTAGACCAACCTTTCACTAAAAGTATATTTCCCTATAATATATTATTGTATTATATACTATAATACAATTATTTTGAAGTATGTCTAAAGTTTAATTCCAAAATTTGGTAAAAGCATGATGTTAGTATACTTTTTATATATTACCTGCTGGTACAACTTTTTGTTAGTATATTTGTACTATCGAAGATTTCAATCTATTTGTAATACACTAAAGTATTTTTTTTTTCACTGGGGAATATTTACATAAATGGGAATGTGTATAGCAAAAAAAGAAAAGTAAAGATTTTACTTTGTAACAGCGAGCACTAAAGCTGTAGCGGGGCTATTTTGTTTCTCAGAGATACACAGATCAGTTACATAGTTAATTATTTTGGTTTAGAATTCATACAGTATGTGTTTAAAGCCTGCGGCATGGTGGCGTAGCGGTTAGGTTAGCACTGTCGCCGTGCATCGCCAGGGTTGTGGGTTTGATTCCCGCCCCGAGTCTGTGCATGCCTTTCTGTCAAAGTAAAGAAGTACAAGAGCTCAGGTGGTCATTATTGCATGTTCGGTTGAAATGACTCACACATACTTTTTTAAGTCACACCCTTCTTCTATTTAATTATTTTTTACTTTCAAATGTTCCTATTTTTAGCCTGGGCAAACGGTTTAATTCTGTGTATGCGTTAAAGAGGATAACTTTAAGTCCTTATGCGCTTAGGTTTTTGCAGTAATCGAACCCTTGTAGGTGAGAAATGAGTTCATTGTGAGAGGACCGCAGAGAGCTGTGAGAATCAAGAGTAATCACCGTGTGAAGTGGTATGTGTGATGGAGTGCTGGCTATCGTGATCATGAGTGTTACAGCTAAACAAGTCGGTCAGAGAATGAGCCAGGCAACATGATCCGATGGACTTTGCACACACTCACCTTGACGCTTTAAACAAGCCTCACCCTCACATCTCTCGGGCTTCATCCGTGTCTATATGGATTTTTTGTTTATTTGTTTATTTATTTATTTTTTTCCTAGCAGCTGGCGGGATAGTCTCCTATCAGATAATTTTGTGCGTGTATTTCTGCATTTCGCCCTCTCTGGTGCTCATTAAACACACTCTTAACGGAATTCTTAAGGGGTTCGAGTTAGCAGGTGTCCTGTGCATATGCTGGGAATTTTAAAATAAAGCTCATGTGCATGGATTTTTTTTTTTCAACTACCATATGCTGAAACTCAAATCAGAGCCTGGGTATGACTTAGTATGCTACTGGTTTAAAGTTGTACAGTCTGAACTATGGTGCCAAGAAGTCAGATTCAGTCAAAAATGTCCAAACATGCGGAGGGAATTGTGGACAGAAATGAATTTTTCATGCTGCTCTTTCATCCATACCCAGGAAGATCAAGACCTCTGCACAGGTCCACCAATAAAGCCACACTTAAGGACTCCTCTTACTCTCTCTGGTCATTACACCTTAACGACTTTCCCTAATCTCTCTCTCTCTCTCTCTCTATTGCTGTTTCTTTTTAACAACTCTCTCCGCCCTCTACTCTATGATGACTCTCACTCTCAAACTCTCACCTTCTCCACTGTCCATGTAATGAGCTTTTTCAGACAGGTGTGGATCCTTTTTGACCCTGGAACATACAAATATCAGGAACTTCTCTCAGACTGGAGAAGCTACTTGGATGAATAGTGAAATGTTGCTACATGACTGAACTATGAGATAACCTCACCTGTATGACTGAGAATCTCAGGCAGAATCTTGTTTTAAGTGGCAAGTTGGGTAGTGGTCAGCACTGTAGCCTCGCACATTCACGGTTGAGGGTTCGATTCCTGCCTCGGGTCGTGGAGTTTGCATGTTCTCCATGTGCTTGATGGGTTTCCGCCTGGTACTCTGGTTTCTTCCCAAAAATAAAAGATACCAAATTACAACTCCCGAACCACAGTCAATGCCTTAACCACTGAGCTACGCTTGACCCCTACATGACCCTGTATAGGATGAGTGAAGATGAATGAAAGGAGAGTGGTATGTTTGCAATATAAATATATATAAAAAAATTGGATTTATTGTAACTTGTCATGGTGACAGACTTTTTCCTCTTCTTCTGCACATGGATGGCTTTTTTGATAGAGCTTTAACATGGCATTATCCACACACTCACATTTCTCTTAATCTTCCTCTCTGGTATTCTCCAAGTCTCCAAAGATCTCTAAATACTGTGCTTTGATTCATCAAGTTGAAAAAAAAAATAAATTATATATATTAGAAAATATAACACAGTCAAGAAGGTATAAGGTTAATTATATATATATATATATATATATATATATATATATATATATATATATATATATATATATATATATATATATATATAATATTTGAGTATTATGATTAACCTTATACCTTCTTGACTGTGTTATATTTTCTAATATAGCTATGTTTGGCTTGTCATAAAGGCGTGAGAGAGAAAATGAAAGTTTACTCTTTTAATTAATGGAAGGTTTTCCAACATCTTCATGCTCGGCTTAGCTCTCCATGTGGCGACACGGCTCTCTCTCCCATCCCTGGCACTGTTCCCTGATGATTTCTTGCTCCAGATGAGCGCCGAGCGATCATGTTCTGTTCCGCTGTTGTGCTTAAATCCTTAATGTGTGTTTCCGAAAACCTCTGGAGACTTTGAACAGCATAAAGATACAAAGGAACAACCTAATGCACACTCCCATTAATGCACTTCACAGTCGCTGCCTATGTTTGCTTGCAGCCTAATAAGCTTTACTTATCACACTGATTCAATCACAAAAGATGTGTAATATGTTTAGTAATTAGTTGAAATAAATGCATAATTAATGGTATTGTATACTGACCGATAATGGTTCATGATTTAAATTATTTAATAATTTCTTATAAAGTATTGAAAAAACAAACAAACAAACAAACAAACAAACAAAAAAAAAAACAAGGCAGTGAATAAATCCATACTATGCTCAATCAGTTCTCACAAATGACCTAATTGTTATGTTTGTAATTAACCTAGTCACTAAAAATATTTGTGCTTGGTTTTCTTTCTTATAATATTAGTAAATGTAACTAGAATGCAACAAACTCTTTGCCAGTTTCCTTCCTCATTATCTGTCAAGGATTCGTGCCAGTTACGTGTTGGGCATCACCATTACTCAATTACATTGTCTTATCAGCCAGCACTAATTAGCACTGGATATAAAACAATTTGGCAGGTAGGAGATACTTTCAAAAATATTAAATAACTACCTGCTTTCTAACAGCATATCATTAAACCAGGATGCCAAACACTATGGCTGAAAAATGACGGTTACTTTGTGTGATTAAAGCAAGGACTAAAAACTTATTGCAAGAGCTGAAAAAACAACCAATAAAAAAACTAGCATAATAACTGTTTTCAGCACTGGAATAATAGTTACACCTAGATTAAAGGGATAGTTTGGGTTATTTCAAGTCTGTCTTGAATCAAAATTAAGGTGCATGGAAGGACAAACAATATAATAGTTCTTAGTTGTTAAACATTTTCATGCTCTGAACTCCGATCATGAGGTTTGTCACCCAGAACATGAGTAGAAATGTACAAAAATATATTCCAAAGTTCAGCTGAGACTTACAGTATAGGAAGCTTCTGCAGCCCCACTGTGATAAATCATGTCAGTATCTTTCAAAGTTGTGGTGCATTTACTACAAATCTGATTCTTTTCTTTCTGGTAAGTCATACAGCTAACTGGTTTGCAATACGCTTTGTTCTGGTTAGCAATATGGCTACTTCTGTTTATCCAAATTTTAAAAAATAAAAATTAAGAATTTATAATGACCAAGATCTATGGTAATTTACTCATTCGCACTAAAGTTTGATTTAAGTCAGACTTGAAAAAAAAAAAAAAACAACAACAAAAAATATATATATTTCAAGATATTCACCATGTTTATGACCTAAATAACATGTATGAAAAAAATGCAAGAACTTGTCTGTCTATGTCCTAAAGTTACTCTTTTACAACAATCTCCAAGAAGAAATGGCAGATGGCATAATCTACAGTAGTTAATAATTCTAATGTTCTGGTGCACAGAAACATTGGATTGTTTTCCATCTCGATCATGACCCAGTTTTGTCTTCATTTGGACTTGATCTTGTATTCAATCTCCGGAGACTCGCTCTTGACTCAATCCTGGCATTTTTTGCTTTTTCTTGTCTTTAAATTGACAATGGTCTTCTTAAATGTAGATATAAATTATTTAATAATAATAATAATAATAATAATAATAATAATAATAATAATAATAATAATAATAAATTAGAAATATATATATCAGATATAAATTACATCAACCTTCATATTCAGATGTTATCCAAACTAAATGTGATCATGCTTGTTTAAAAGAATCACTGTGATAAAATAAACTTTATTTTCAATATTTCTGGATCATTTGCGGCTGTTTGTAAAGGTGCAGAAACATCTGCACCTTTATAGTGGTTAATTGAGAAGGTACCCGTAGAGCTGCCTGACAAGCGACAGAGTAAAGAGGAATTATTCTGTCTTTTTGGGTTTGTTTATTTAAACAAATTGAGTTTAAATAAACAAACCCATTGAGTAAATTAAGGTAAATGACTATTTTCACGTCTTTACACTGAATATAGTCATTGATGTCACTGCATTCAGTTGTTGTACTGTTACTGAGAGACTTGATGATGATGATGATGATGACGATGATGATGATGTCAGTGATATCCACATGAGGAATTAATATATTTCATATATTAAATATTCTTGATCTATGACTAGATATGAAAGTGACCCATGTTCAATTTAAATATAAATAGATATGAGTTTTCTGTGGACATGGACATAAAAAAATGATTTTAGGCAGAAAACTGGACTTGTGCATCCTCATACATTTATGGAAGCTCACACACCTATTACTATGGCTGTGCAGTATTCTGATCTCATTGTCATGATTCAGATCACGTTTGATTCAATTCACAATAGATTTTTTATTAACTATTTACAAATTTCTTTTTCTTCATATTATTATTATTATTATTATTATTATTATTATTATTATTATTATTATACACGATGCATATTTTAGCAGACCAGCAGGACCATGATATATTAGTTTTTTCATATTGCTTGCCCCTTCTCGTTACCTCTCACCACTGGATGAATGAGAAATGAAAGGTAATTGACAGACTTAGGGCGTGAGACTGTCTCTGGCTTGTGCATGGATTATTTCATGAGAGGTTAGAGATCGATCAGTCCCTATACAAGTAAGAGCAATTAAGTAAAGTTTACTCTGCCAAGTAAAGATTTTTTGAAGCTTTGAGTGGTTTTGAAGCTTGGTAAGATCCATCACAGCTTGTTTTTCTACCTATTTTCACAGCCTGTTATTTATTTGTTCATCTTATACTTTTATGTTTGAGTGTAGTCGTTATAACCAGCGTAAATTTTGTTTTATTTTATTTTATTTTATTGTTATAGAATCTCTAGCGTAATTTATTTTATTATTTTATTTTTTGTAATTGTAACTTTATTTGTAGTTAGTTGTAATGAGCTTTTCACTGCTGTTTCACTCCATACTGTGTATGGCTGTAAATTTGAATTTTACCACATTTTATTACACAGGTAGTATGAATTATTCAGTAACTACACCAGACATGGATGTAATCAATCAATGCAATCATATTTTGAAAGGTTATATGGATGAGGATTGTGTGAGGATTTTCTTTTGATTGTGTAAAGCTGCTTTGCAACAATGACAATGACAAAGCGCTATACAAACAAAACTGAATTGAATTTATTTTAATTGAATTGAGGAACCTATCCATCAATTTCATCCATTCATCATCCTTCCCTTTTCATCCATCCATTTGTTCCATTTCATTGTCCATCACTCTGATCATCCATCCTACCCCATCATTTATTCATTCATCTATACGTTCCATTTCATAATCCATCCATTCATCCACCCATCCATTCCATCTTCTTCCATCCACCCATCCATTCCATCCTTCCATCCATCCATCCATCCATCCATCCATCCATCCATCCATCCATCCATCCCATCCTATTCCATTATTCATTCATTCCTCCATCCATACCTCCCATCCCATACCACCATCCATCCATTCTGTCCTATTCTATCCCATCCATCCCAATCATCCCTCCCATCCCATTCCATTATGCAGTCATTCCTCCCTCCATCCATCCATCCATCCATCCATCCATCCATCTATCCATCCATCCATCCATCTATTTATTTCACCATGTATCTCATCATCTATCCATTATTCCCTTCCTCCATCCATCAATCTGGTTATCTACACCTTTCTTTCTTTCTTTCTTTCTTTCTTTCTTTCTTTCTTTCTTTCTTTTCATTCTTTATGTACTGTATGTATGTATGTACAGTACAGACCAAAAGTTTGTACACACCTTCTCATTCAGCAAGTTTTCTTTATTGTGTTCTTTATTGTGTTCTTTAGCCCAAACGCGTCTCTTCTGCTTGTCGCCTGTCCTTAGCAGTGGTTTCCTAGCAGATCTTCTACCATGAAGGCCTGATTCACACAGTCTCCTCTTAACAGTTGTTCTAGAGACGTGTCTGCTGCTAGAACTCTGTGTGGCATTGACCTGCTCTCTGATCTGAGCTGCTGTTAACCTGCGATTTCTGAGGCTGGTGACTCGGATGAACTTATCCTCCGCAGCAGAGGCGACTCTCGGTCTTCCTTTCCTGGGCCGGTCCGCATGTGAGCCAGTTTCTTTGTAGCGCTTGATGGTTTTTGTGACTGCACTTGGCGACACTTTCAAAGTTTTCCCATTTTTTCGGACTGACTGACCTTCATTTCTTAAAGTAATGATGCCACTCGTTTTTTTTTTTTTTTTTTTTTTTTTTTTCTTTACTTACATTTTTTTTCAGGACTGAGCAACACACACACAAACAAAAAAAAAAAAAAACAGCATCAGAAGATTAAACAATACCCACATTGGTCTCTTGGACTCTTGCACTGCAGGACCCTCAGGTTGTTATGGTGAAAATAAAACAGAGGGTCATTTTTAGTAAGACAGTATTAGTAGATGGGGCAGAGGTGGGATGAAGAGGGACAAATGGTACTGGTAATGATGCTCCACATAAGAGTAGAGATTGTATGATTCCGCTCTGACTTTTACAATAGTAATACTGATAGTGAATATCACCCGGTAGTGGTATTCTATTTAAATTCTTCTTTTTTAAATTAAAGATTACAAAAGGGTTAAATTATCTCTCAAACATTAAACAAGCAGAGCTTCATGTACACTTCCTGATATTTGTCTCTCTAAACTCCCTCTCTTTCTCTCTTACCACCATTATTCGATCCACATGGTTGCCTCTCCTTCCTCGAGCGCCTTGTCTTTACCTCCACCTTGTGGCCAGATTTTTATTCCCATCATGAAAATGTTATTCAACATCCTCATCCGGAGACAGAGAGCCACTCCGGAGAGTTAAGGCTCATTACGCAGCACCTTTATGGCTAATAATAATGCTCAAGGCTGTTACGTGTTCACTCAACAGCTCCCGGCTTTTTATTTTTATTATAGCTAATTGAAGAACCATGAGGATGCGGATAAATGGCATGTGCTCTTTTATACCGAGCAGATGAGTCTATATAAATGTGCTCGAACACTGTCCTCTTTTTCTATTCCCTCCTGTGTCCTTTCCTTTATTAAACACTCCATATCTTTTTTCTTTCTCTATGTCTGTGTAAGCGCTATGTCTCTAATTCATGTATGCTTTTTTTTTTTTAATTAACCCTGCCAAAAAAACAATAACAATAATAAAAAAATAAAAAAACACACTTTTCTGGCTCGACATGTGTACACACACAAATACGCACATAGTATAGAGTATTTGGGATTTTCTCTTTCTCTTTTCTTAACTCACCTTTACTGTTTTGCTTCTCCCATAGTGAGACACCTAGTATATAATACGGTGGTAAATAAATAGTCTAGGAGGCATGCAGACAGGCAGACAGAACAACAGACGGACAGACAAACAGATAGTAGAGTTTCTTTATTGCCTGTGCTACCACTTTCCTCCACTAGATGGAAGAGATTAACAAGAAATGGAAATATGTACAAATTGTGAGATTAAATGCCTTTTATATATATATGTGTGTGTGTGTGCGCGCGTGTGTGTGTGTGTGTATGTGTGTGTGCTTGTGTGCATTGTGTTTGTGTGAATTTACTATATTTATTTTCAGTTTGAGTGTGCTATATATATTATTATTATTATTATTATTATTTTTAATGGTGGAAACCGTAGTCCATCTTTTGATCAAAGTCAAGTCAAAGTCAACTTTATTGTCGATTCTGCTGTGTGTACAGTACATACATACTGAGTTACCCTCAGTCCCCTTACGCACAACTCTAAGTACAAAAATTAAAATGTAAAAGAACAAAATAGAGTTAAAAAAAAAAAAACTTAAATAACACAAACTAAGACTATCACAGTAAAGGGAGAAAGGGACAGAAAACACATGACAGAAGGCTGATATGGTGCAAAGTGAAAAGAGTGCAAATGAAGAGTAGAGCAAAATGTACATCTGTCTACATCCTGCTTTCAGCGAGATGGGGTGGGGTGTGTGTGTGGGGGGGGTGAGAGAGAGAGAGAATTTGTTGTGCTGACGGGATGCACATGATTGACATATTGGCTTAAGGAATAGTGAAGAAAGAAGTAAGGGACATATTAAAGACAAGTCCTGTCTTGATGTCTTGATGAAATTTGCCAGCAGAGGGAAAGAGAGAGAGAGAGAGAGAAAGAGAGAGAGAGAGAGAGAGAGAGAGAGAGAGAGAGAGAGAGAGAGAGAGAGAGAGAGAGGTTAAAGAGATGAAATTTTGAGGATGCAGAATTTTTTCAATCTCATCTCTACCTAGCACATCTGTAAAGAACACACACACACACACACACACACACACACACACACACACACACACACACACACACACACACACACACACACACACACACACAAATACTTTATATAATGCAGATGTAGCACAAGTGGTCAAACGTATTTCTATAGACGTTGGAACGACTGATCAGGAGGGTGAAGGTTCAAACCCCAACACCACCACACTACCACTGTCGGGCCCATGAGCAAAGGCCCTTAACTGCTGAGATGTAGAATGAGATTAATTTAAGCTGCTCTGGAGTAGGGTTTCTGTTAATTATTTACTGTACATTTAAATGATCTGCTGCCCTTCATACCTTTTAATTTGATAAAATTCTATTTTATTTTGTAATGTTTTGTAAATTTGTATACTTTTTTCTTTTATTTATTTTGAAAATTTATATTTATATTAATAATACTCTATACTTTTTTTTTAACATATATAATTGTAGTAAAATCATCATTTCACTGGATATCATAATGTGTATGGTTGTGTATGTGACAATTAAAAAATATAAGGTTTAAAAACTGACATCATGTGAGTTTGGAGTCAATTATGAAATTCATTATGAAATTCTTGTCTATGGTAAGGTGCAGTGAATAAGTCAAGAATAAACTGGGCCTGGCTCCAAATATTCCCTGATATTCTACTTTGAAATCTGGCCGTGAACTTTTCTGACTGTCTTGATACGGTACATGCTTAGTGGAGAGGACTCCATTGATTGAAACGTATTGAAACGTATTCCACAAGTGGTGATAATAGAGTGTAACAGCACTGGGACGTTTACATACTGAATGTACAGTATGTATCATATGTATCCCAAGTGTTCTAACAATCGTTAATTACACTAACTGTCAGTTTCCAGCATGTGTGAAAGTAGGTTGGTATGGTCTACAGGATTATGGGGAGAGCAGCTGCCTGCCAAAACCCACATTCAAAACCAGTCACGTCACAGTTCAGGCTGGTACTCCATGCAACAGCACTCCATCACATGTGACATTGCTTAATTATCCTCAAGACGTTTTAATTTCATTGTTCTTGAAAGTATAATTTCTTTGAAGAATCCTTTACATGTGCTTAAGAATTTTGCACAGTGATGCATGTCTTACATAACATGAAGTGCATGAAACTAACTCTTTTTTTTTTTTACATTAAGTACATTTATCAATTAAAAACGGTATCTAAATTCTTTAGATTTATTTTCCTCAAACATATAATTGCAAGTCATATAGGAATTTTGAGTTAACATTTCATTCATTAAAAAAAAAAAAAATCTCCATAATTGTAAATCGAATTAAATGTTGTGAAAAATCTACAGGCAAATTAGTTTCCATTATCAGGTACTTTATTGCAAACACTAACATTTCTCAGACTTAGTGGAGCCAAAAACTGAAAAGTACAAAAGGTCCTCACACAATGGTCCTTACTGTCTTTCCATACATGTCAAAATTAATGACATCTTCAATTAGAGGGCTTTCTTAGATAAATTACCTTCCTATATATTGCATGATTTTTTTCAAACCTCATTATTAACAGATTACACAAAGCACCCATCAAGTCTCTGTGTTGTTATAGACCGTGTGCATATGATGTCACAAAGTCTGTCCTGCCCACTTCTGGATGGCGGAAGGGACGTTGCTCACCAGACGTCGGTGCCAAATTGCTTCTTTTGAATTGCTGCTAAACCTTCCATGAATAAGGGCACTACATGGTGTGAGGAACAAGGGATTGTACACCTTATATAGTGCGTCACCTTTCCGTTTTTACGATATTTTGGATGCAACCCTGGAACTTAGTTGGCTATTAATTAGAAAGATTGAAATGTCGATATTAGTTAATGTTACTCGCGCATTATTTCATGAAGCGTAAAGCACAGAATATTCCACAGCAATGTCTCATTTGCAACAGACGCACTGCATGAGCTAACACTATCGCTAGCACGTTCCAGGAAGAATCACGTATTTGTACACCATCTAAAGTATTCACATTATGATAACAAATCAAACTACTGCCAATATCCTTATTACCTCCTTTATCCGTTGTCAAACACTTGTGTCTCTTTTGTAAGGTACAAAGTCAACTGCAACATACTGCTTATAAATACAAATCTTATCTACAGTACATGACAAAGCAACAGGTAATCACCTTAAACATAATATTGACATCATGGTACTCACATTACTGCACAAGGCCTATAGAAGGTGTTCCTATAGAAACAATCACATACCTAATAATGAGTTCAGAACTTTGATTTGAATTACACCTAGCACTTTTCATGAACAACCTTTTTGAAGGTGAGCTGGGATTTTTCTATATGCATTGTCATTAGTATTTCTATTTGCTAGAGCCTAATAACTACTCGATCTAATCAGAATCTTCAAACAGATGGGTATTCCGGCTAGAAAGATATTCCACCGTCCTCATATTAGAATCTTATGAGTCTTATTAGGATCGTATTTGCTCGAAATAAATGGGGAAAGAAGTGATGTCCTTGCATGAGGACAGAGGGGTATTAAATCATGAACAGATTCCTTATGAAAAGATAAGTGAATGTCTATAAGCAGTGATGGCTGGTCGCAATATTGAATGGGAGCGTTTAGAAATTCTGTAACCTATCAGTAACTGCTTGCACAGATAATGAAGGAAACGTGTCTGAAATGTCCTTTTTCTCTGAACACGAGTGCACGGTGCTTACTGTTTGCTGAATCTACCATATAGATAAATAGATCGAAATAAGACAGAATTCAATGTTAGAAAAACAAACAAACGACAACAAAACTGAATCACTGATTTGGAAAAGGATCGCAGACCACACAAACATCACATGTCGATTCAATCAGAGGAAGCTGAGCACCTTTTCAGCGGCACACCTGGAGTCATTGTACATCTACTGTAGACTTCCTCCAGGGTCTGGGGTCGATTCCAGTCTAGCCTCGATTCACACTCTGTGTGCATGTTCTCCCTGTGCTTAGTGGGTTTCCTCCGGGTCCTCCGGTTTCCTCCCACAGTCCAAAAACATGAAGATTAGGCTAATTGGCATTCCAAAAACTGCCTGTAGTGTGAGAATGAGTGTATGAGTGTGGCCTGCGATGGATTGGCACCCTGTCCAGGGTGTACCCCGCCTGAGTCTCCTGGGATAGGTTCCAGACCCCGTGACATTGAACACAAGATAAAGTGATATAGACAATGAGTGAGAGTGAGTGAGTGAGTGAGTGAGTGAGTGAGTGAGTGAGTGAGTGAGTGAGTGAGTGAGTGAGAGAACATTGCTAAATAAAGACAATGAATGTAAAGCCTACAGGTTATTGTTTTAACATGGAGATCTGAACAAGGGACCCAGGATTCAGGCTATCGGGTGTTGAAAGGATTACATTAAGCTGCTCTGCTTGAACAGCAAAGCAGGAGAGAAACATACCCACAAAAAGACTCGGAAACAGAGAGGAAGTGATGGGACATTGGATTCAAACAAGAGCCAGTCACAGCAGAGAGAGAACAGGGAGACAGACTTACAGTATCATTCTTTTGTCCATCAGTCTAAAAAGGCTCTGTGTAAAAGAGATAGATAGATAGATAGATAGATAGATAGATAGATAGATAGATAGATAGATAGATAGATAGACAGACTGCATGTGTGTTAATCTACATGACTCTTAAATTGATTTTAAGTTAATCTGTTTGACAGACAACTTTATTGACTTTCCACTAGATTTAAAACCACTGCATTCTTTATTAGAAGACTTTATTACTGTGTCTTAAAAATCAGCTTGATGTAATGTCTTCTATTTGGGGGAAAGCTGGGAAAGAGAGAGAGAGAGAGAGAGAGAGAGAGAGAGAGAGAGAGAGAGAGAGAGAGAGAATGCCATCCCACTCACCCACGGGTCATAGGCAATTTTATTCTTTTGGATTTCTCCATAGATGGTTGTGGCTTTGTTAAGATTTTAAGTCACAATCTCCCAATTATGGTATCATTATGTTCTTTAGGCAGAACTCAACTTAACCTTGATGATCTGCTTTAAGCTTTGAAGTGGCTCTCTAAATGTCCTGGGATTTAAACGTTCGAGCATATCATAACTAGCATGGAATTTTAAATGTTAAAAAAAAAGGGAAGCCAATTCCCTTTCAGAGCAATTCCTTTCAACATTTCCATCAGGCACGTATATGGCTTAACATCTGAATGTGAAGACATCAGTGTAGAGGACTTTTTGCAACCAACTAATGTATGTCCTGGATCAATTACCAACTAAGGATATCATTGTTTTTCAAGGTGACTGTTATACAAAAGTTTGAAAGGATACCTACACCAACTGGAAGGACACAAGTGGGAAACAAACAAACGAGTGAGGCTGGAAGTCCTGAAATTGGCCGGCTATAAAAGCCCCAGTGGTGAACATTACAGCCAAATTGACTATATTCAAGTTCAGAGGTTCTTGAACTCAAGTGTGAACAGACAAGATCAGACATATGCCTTGTGCAGACAAGATCCTGTTCTAGGACCAGACATAGGCATCATGTCTGAACATGACCTGGTTATGATGTCCTTTTTCTTACATCTCAAAAAGATGAGCAGCCTCAGGTTCAACCTTGATAAGCTCAAAGTCTCCAAATCAGTAGTAGCAGCCAATCAATTGGAAGCAGGAGAAATGAGCAGGTGGAGTGGTCTGGTTGACTTTGACAAAGGATATTGTGGTTTTGTGAAATGTTCCGTGTAGGCAGTGCTTAGTACCTACAGTACCAAGTATGAATACCGGGCAACCAACGACAGTGTTATGGATCACTCATTGATGCAAGTGGGGAGTGAAAGCTAGTTTGTCTGGTCCCATCTCACAGAAAAGTAAATGTAGCTTCCTGAAAAAGTTCATGCTGGTTCTTATAGAAAGGTGAACACACAATACTTCACAATTTGTTGCATATGGGGCAGCATAGCCACATACCGGTCAGGGTACCCATGCTGGCGTGTGTCCTCCACCAAAAGCACCCACAATGGGCATGTGAGCATCAGTACAGGACCACGGATAAGTGAATGAATCATGTTTTCTGTGGATGGCTGGGTGCGTGCGGAAAAGATGCACTATGGGAAAAAGGCAAGCCATTTCCCATGTTCCGCTGGGAAACCTTGGGTCCTGCCATTCATGTGGATGTTACTTCGACACCTACCTAAACACTGCTGCAGATCAAGTACACCCCTTCATGGCAACAGTGTTGTTTAATGGCAGTGGCCGCTTTCAGCAGAATAATACACCCTGACACACTGCAAAAAGGGTTCAGGAATGGTTTGAGAAACATGACACACAAACAAGTCAGATCCATGAAGGCTCCAACTCATAACGTACAGGAGTTAAAGGATCTTGTATTAATGTCTTGTTGCCAGATACCACAGCATACCTTCAGATGGAGTACTTATGGAGTCCACACAATATTAGACAGGTGGATGTAATGTTATGGCTGATCTCCCAAAGGAGAATCTGCACTGTTGGATTTTGTTTTGTTTTGTTTTGTTTTGTTTTCCGTCTTGAGATTCTTTGCTAAATGGAAGGTAGCTTTAGTGCATTAGTTTTCTGATGACGCCTTCTCTTCTAAAGCTGTATATTATATATTCACCTCAGTGAGGTGAATGCCATAATATACCACATGGGAGTTCTATGTATGAAAATTTGATAAGTGTTATGGACAGAACTGTCACTCTAGGTGAAGAACATGTTCAGAAATCTTTTTTGAGATTGGGAACTCAATGTGCCCTCAATAATAGAAATATTATACTTACTTAACTAAATAATTTAACATTTTCGTAAATATTGATAACAGAAAATTTATGATGTAGAATTTGATTGTTATTTTTATATGGTGCTTTCAACAGTGGTTATTGTAACAAAGCAGCTTTACAGAATAAAAAAAAATATATATATTGAAATGCCTAAGGAAATATGTATAAATTATAACTACCTGATAGTCCCTGATGAACAAGCCGAGGGCGATGGTGGTGAAGAGAAATTCCCTGAGATGATAATATGAAGAAACATTGAGAGGAACCAGACTCAACAGGGAACCCATCTTCATCTGGGTAATATCAGATAGCAGGAATTGTTTTGCTGGAAATTCAGTATGACAGGAGATGTGTTTAAGTTAATATGGAGTCCACCTTCATTACTGAAGGCTCGGGTACAAAACTGTTTTAGGAAATTTCAGACCTGAACTATTGAGTGACTATTGATCAGAGAACAGCTGTCTGACGAGTTCAAGATCATTTTCATGGTCAAGTGGACCCCAGTCACCACATGCATCCCAAGGAGACCAGATAGAACCTCCATGCAACGGGATATCAAACCAGAAGCGGTGCACTATGATGAGTCGGAGGGCAGAGGGGGTCTGGAGTGCAGACATGGCGCAGGGATGTACCATATGTAGACACTCATAGAGAGATATAGAGAGAGAGAGAGAGCAAGAGAGCAGTGGTAGCTCAGAGGAATAAGGTACTGAATTACTGATGGAGAAGTCAGTGGTTGGAGCCCCTTGTTGAGTCCTTGACCAAGCCGAGAACCCTATCTGCTACACATGGTGTCTACAGGGGTGCTGTGACCCTGTGCTCTGACCCCAGTTGGGATAAGCAAATAAATAATTTCACTGTGCTGTAATGTGACAAATAAAGGCTTAACTTAATGAGAGAGAGAGTGAGAGAGAAAGGTCACAGTCACATATGGTATATAAGGTGAATGTATATTAAGTGCACAAGCAGGGTCTCTGGCAGGACTGAATACAGAGAGAAAAAAAAAAAGATTCTTTCACTTGTTTTCACAAATTTTCCTTTTGCTATCTTGAAGTCAGTTTATTAGATGTAAGTTGGTTCAATAGCTGGATAATCACAATTAATCACAATTTTAAAATTCTCAGATTTACTTGTATTATAAACATGCAATGCTGGAATAACGAAACGCATAATAACCTGGTTAGAGGAAACAGATTATGTCATTTTATATTATTTCAGACAATAACGTTGTCCTGAACAAATGTTCAAATAGAACCTGGATCCTCAGAGTCAACCCAAGAGCCTTAGCCACCTGAGCCAACACTCCCGCGTCTTATCTTTAGTGTACGCCAGTAAAAATAGTTGCCCTTGAAGATAGCTCGAGCACTTAGGTTTTATAGAAAGTTCTGTCTAGAAGCTTTTTATTAAGAAAATTGCCATTCATAACACTTGGTGATTTCCCCTCAGTAATCTTATTATCTGAGTTAAATGTGCTATTATCACACTCAGCTGGGTAACCATGCTGCAATTTAGGGAAAGCCATTACGGTCAAACTTATTGTGACCGAGCTTCTGCATCGGGTTCGCTTAAATAACTTCAGTGATAGTAAAATAATAAAGACTCAAAAGTCCTCTGAACGATGCACGGTTTATTTTTCCTTCTCCAACCACCTCCTGCTTTTCAATCAATATAATTGATTCATTTGCAATATGATTAATTTGCATAAAAAATAGCAATGCGTTAAAATTTCTAGGTTAATCATATGCGTGAGCGGGTTAATATTGACAGCCCTATTAAATATAATTGATAATTATATATACTATATAAATATAATATTATAATATAAAATATACTCATTGCACGTTTGCTGCAGACGTATATTTTGGATTATGTACTCTACTCTGCATATATGTGATTATTTGTTTACTATATATGCTGCTTTTGTAACATCTCTTCTTGTAATATATAGTTAAAAAAATAAATAAATTATATTATATACATAGACCAAAAGTTTGGACACCCCTTCTCATTCAGAGAGTTTTCTTTCTTGTGTTCTTTAGCCCAAACGCGTCTCTTCTGCTTGTTGCCTGTCCTTAGCAGTGGTTTCCTAGCAGATCTTCTACCATGAAGGCCTGATTTACACAGTCTCCTCTTAACAGTTGTTCTAGAGACGTGTCTGCTGCTAGAACTCTGTGTGGCATTGACCTGCTCTCTGATCTGAGCTGCTGTTAACCTGCGATTTCTGAGGCTGGTGACTCGGACGAACTTATCCTCCGCAGCAGAGGCGACTCTCGGTCTTCCTTTCTTGGGCCGGTCCGCATGTGAGCCGGTTTCTTTGTAGCGCTTGATGATGGTTTTTGTGACTGCACTTGGGGGCACTTTCAAAGTTTTCCCAATTTTTCGGACTGACTGACCTTCATGTCTTAAAGTAATGATGCCACTCGTTTTTCTTCACTTAGCTGCTTTTTTCTTGCCATAATACAAATTCAACTTCTTTGAATGCTTGTATGCCCTATCATCCGGAGATCGCGAGTTCGATTCCCGGATGATGCTGTGACCTCTCGCAGCCGGAGGCCCAGAGAGAGCTGATTGGCCAAGTTCTCTCAGAGGGGAGGGATGCGAGGTACTTGGTGCTCACACATTAATCACGGCTCTACAGCCAATCAGGGGTGTCTATGAGCTCGCGCAAGTGGAAGGAGCGGATAGCGCTGTCCTCCGAGTGTGAGCGAGCAGTTCGAAAAGATGCGGTCGGCTGGCATCACGTGGTTCGGAGGAAACACATGATAGTCTTCGGCCCTCCCGGCTGAGTGGTAGTAGTAGCCTTAATGTGGGAGCCCCCTAGTGACGGGAAGGAATTGGACACGACTAAATTAGGCAAAAAATCTGGGGAAAAAAATAATAAAAACTTTTCATAGAAAAAGAACGTGTAACAATAACCGTTGTGATTTTTAAATAGCAGAAGCTTACTGCGAAGGGTGAAAGAGGTGAATTAAAACTCATCACAAAATCAATGCGACTTTCGACACATTATTAGTCACCCGGGAGGTAGAGGCTTAGTGAGGAGACCGAGACAGGCAAACACGTTATCTTGTCCTAGAGGAAGAGGATTTGTTGCAAACACAGTGAAAATCCCAGTTCAGCTACAAGATAATCCCATGACGGATTACGCATTAGGTTATATCCTTTCTTATGCTCATTTGTCGTCTAATGGCCGGGAGTTGCAATTTGCAGAGGTTTCGGCAGGACGCGAGACTGTTCAAACATATTAATATTCTCTCCTCGTCCTTCATCCCTTTGGTGATTTAAATCAACCTGCTAAGATCCTGTCCTCCTATTTACACCTCTTGACAGTATCTCTTTTCTGCAGGTTGCTTGATCAGAATGAGAAACAGAAATAATAGTTGTATACTAAACTCTGCCAAAATAGATGTATTATCACTTTACCTTTGTTTGCTCTCATTGTGTGTTCAGCACCTGCGCTCCTGTCCAACAGTGTTACACTTCAGTGGAAATTCAATGGCGTGAACGCAGACATTTGTCAAGTTAGGTTGCAGAAGGACAAAGGGATTGTTTTTTTCTTTGCCTTTTGGACGTTTTTTTTTTTTTTTTTTTGCTTTTTGCAACACATTCAGCGAAGAAAAATAACACCGTCCTAATATGCTTCATATAATCTTC
>JAAGKR010001831.1:0-72482 GCA_011419295.1 Clarias macrocephalus
CCTGGACAATTTGTTCAAGACCTACCAATTCTCTTAGGTCCTACCATTTTTCAAATGCAATTTCTTATTTTATTTACACAAATAATTTACCTGTGCAATATTTACTGATCAATGCTCTTGGGCACACCACTCTCCAATTACCATAGCAAACCCTGAATTACCCATATACCTGCACATATTGCTATTGCACATATAACTATTGCACATATAACTGATGCAAGATCTTTCCTTTTTTTCCTCACATGTGCAATATCGGTATATAGAATTATGTTTGGTGTGCAACTAAGGATTTGTTTATTTATTATTATTTTTTGTTTCATTTATTTATTACTTTTTTCCTTTCCTTCTGTAAATGACTATAAGCAACAGTTACCAAGTATAAGCAACTTTGCTCTGGCATTAATAAAGTTCTTTGAATCTTGAAAATCTTGAATGACCTGAATATACTGAATGATGAGGTTTTTCCACCAGTGGATTTTAATTTTCTTCCATGGGGGCATGGGCATATTCCAAGATGACAATGTTAGAAATCATCAAGCTCAAATTGTGAAAGAGTGGTTAAAAATTATGAGGCATATTTTTTTTTACATATAGACCAGTCACCAAAGAGTCCAGGGACTGAAATAAATGTCACGACACTGTAACTTATTGAAAATATGTCACAGATGTAATCAAAGCAAACAGTGGCCCAATGAAGTTTATATATTGTTTACTCAATACTTAGAGATCTAGAAGGAGTGATGTGCTAAAGGCCTAGGGTTTAGTATTGGTATAACAGTGTATTAAAATGACGTCACTGTCCCGGAATTTATAACAACTTGTATGTTTTAAAGGATTTTCGCAGTCATTAGTTAATACAGATATTTAGATTGATTTTGTTACACCCATTCACTACATGATTCATTGCTTCCAATTGTAAAAGTACAAACAACGTCCAGTCATTTTCTTTTGGTAGAGCACATGATCATGATCAAGGTTGTCACTGAGCAGCACACAGGACACAGAGGATCAGGTACAGATTCTAACAATACATATTCATTTACACTCATTATATTATTAAAACTATTATTATTATTATTAAAAAGCCACTTTTACTCTTACCTATTGACTTAACTATAATAGTTACTATAACAGTTACACATCAAACTAAACTCTTCTCATAACAGGGATCAAGGGAGAGGACTGAGCTCTACTGAGACTGAGACTGGCTGACTTGTCAGGGGTAACCCCTAGAGGGCGCCCGGCGCCCAGAAGCTCTTTTGTATTTTTGTTGTAGTTTTGGCTAAGTAAACTTCATTTCCCAAGATGCACCTCAGTCAGTTGATGGGAGCGCTCACCTGAACCGAGTTGACTCATTTAGTTTCTTTATAAATAGTCTGTTTAAGTTGTGCTTTTTGTCTTGCATTTGTTGAATTAGAATTTGTGTGTGACATAGCTTATTGGTCTGGTCTGGTCTGGTCTGGTCTGGTCTGGTCATGTTTGAAAGTTGTGTTTGTTTGTTTTATTGCATTATCATTATTAAAACATCTAAACCATATTAACCTCTGCATTTATGCCTCGCCTACACCACCTTAAGAATCCTGACAGACTAAGCAGTGGTAAGTGTTATGTCACAACCACTTTGAAGACAGAGAGAGAAATAAATTTTGTAGTGATTGTTCTTTCCTCTTTCTAATTCAGATTCAAATTGAATAAGAAAGAGGAAGGAACAAACACTACAAAGTACAGTATACAACTCTCTCAAATTAAATTTTGAATCTGACTTTGAATTTTGAAATATTTTTGGGTCGACTATTTCAAGAGAAAGACTCAATGTTGCAGGAATTTTGAGAAAAAGACAAGCATGTAAGATAAAAAAAATATTGAAATACTATTAAAAACGATTAGTGTGCTATTTAGTTGAATAGTGATGATTTGTGGGCTATTTAGTTTAAGCATTTATAAAAGCATTGTAACATTTATATAAGTGTCCTAACATTTATAGCATCTACCAGGAGTTTTTTTTTTCTCATTGTTTCTTGTTACTATTGACCTCTGTCTGATGGGATGCAGAGAAGTAGGACCTAAAAGCAAGACACAACACACTCAAAAAAATTAATCATGGTGTAGTTTATTACAGTGAAACCGCGGATTGCGAGTAACACAAGATGAGCAAAGATTTTGAATACATTTGGACTTGGAAACCGAATGAAAGTCTTGGTTTACAAATACTGAGTATCATGTGCTTCTTGTTTTGACGCCAAACGTCACGTGATCACAACTGAGCCAATGGTTTTTCTCTCTTGCGCTGCGGAATTGTCTCCCCTGCTGGGTCTTAATGCTCATCCCTCACTGGTATTATCAACATCAGTACATGCCTGTACTATTTACTATAACACTGTGACCACGCGTGTGCGTGTAATACATCTCTTATTTTGTGTTTGTATGTACTGTATGTGTGTAGACTGTGCATGTACTGTATAACATAACACGTGTGTGCGCGCGCGTATAAAGCAAAAGAAAGTCTCCCTAAGATCCATTTTCTCTTCTGTCTTTGTATCAGCCAGCAAGTTCCTTCATTTGACATTGTGCACTTTCTCACACACACACACCTATTCAACACAAATTATGAAAACTATTTCATTTCATCAGTTAAAAGGTATGAATTTTTCAAAATGTCTGCGGAACAAGATCAAATTCATTAAATGAGACTGATTTACATACAAATCTTGCAAATGTTATCGTTTAGAAGTGGAAATGAAGCTGTTTCACACTCCATTCGGTAGAGGGCGATAGCAGCAGCAGCAACAACACTTTCATTAACATTTCCCACTTAAGCAAGCAGGATTGTGACCTTGTTTTCTGCATATGTAAATATATTTTTAGGGTTGTTGATATCGTATTACACTAATATCAATGGATGACTAAACAATTTTTGTTTAGTCCAATAGTTAGCTAGCTTGCACATGGCCCTAGTAAATATAAGCTAACCAAGCCAAACATCTTAGCCGGGGGGGGGGGAGGCAAAATTAATAGTCAAAATATTAAAATGTATAAATATCACTGTGGCTGGTATTTGGTATTGACAACTCATTATTTTTATTGATCCTTCTGGACTGTGAAAATTCATATGCTGATGCAGTGAGTGAATTGCACAGATGACGGGCATCGATGTCATTCAGGCAGTGGGTGCTGGACCTTGAGATTAACCTACAGATGTTCAAGTGATACTTGAGGGTTTGGAGTTCTGAAAAACCTTCAGACATGGATGTGATGCTTTTTGGACCTAAGGAACCCGGGTGCACATTTGAAGTGTTTCAGAAAATCCTAGTGAAACAAGAGAGTACCAAACTGTCAAAAAAAAGTCCAAGCACTGAAAATTAAGATGCTTCTGTGATTAATTAGCAGATGTTTTCTTATTTCAATGCAAGTGGGTTGACTTGTTCTAAATGTCTGCTTTGTACTGTTTAAGTTAACTTTTAAACTTGAATGCTTGAAATTAAATCTCACAATTAAACATGGATAGAAAAGTGTAAGTGCAATGATGCCACTGAGTGCCTTATGGCTCTGAATGTTATTGTAATGAAAGCAGTGCTCTTAGCAGGTTTACCTGTTTTATCCGTCCATCTTAAGTTCCACATTTTTTTAATTACAGTTCTTGAGGAAACTTATTTCTAGCACTGGCTAGTATGTTTTGCTACAATTTTTCATCCGGTTGTTTTTGTATTGCATCTTGTGTTGTATATTGGGATTTGGGAGGAATAATAAAAGATGTTAATGTTAAGTTAATATATTTTTTTATAATTTATTATCTAAATGTATGTAAGTAAGTTGGGTTTATTATGTAATACATAATTCTCTTCATTATGAATTTAAAACAAATTGGATTTATTGGTCTGATATACATAAATTTTATTCTTGCTCATTTCATTTACATATAACCTGCAAATAAGAATCACAAAGTTTTAGTTTGGTTATGCTAAAAATATGTAATCCAAATGGATGGAAATTTTATATGCAATCAAAATGCATAAATCTTAATAGTTAGGCCTACTTTTTTTTTTTTTTTTTAGTGTATTAACTGTAGTTTAATGCTTTCTGGCGAGTCCATCATGCAGAAAATACATGCACTACTTGCACTCCCTTTTATACTGGAGCTTTAATCAAAATGCTGCCCAGAGATGAGACTTATTACAAGAGTGAGGTGAGCCTCCTGGCCAGGTGGTTCACAGACAGCAATCTCTCCCCGAACGTGGAATAGACGAAGGAGATTGTTGTCGATTACAGCAGAGCACACACCCAACACTCTCCTCTGACCATGAATGGTGCAACAGTAGAGAGGGTGAGCAGCACCACATTCCTGCACATCAAAGAGAAACTTTATTAGACCAACAACATTGCAGTACTGGCCAAGAAAGGACAGCAGCATCTCTACTTCCTCCACAGCTGAAAAGAACCAGAACCCTGACACCCATCATGTGCACCTTCTACAGAGACACCATGGAGAGCATCCTGACCAGCTGAATCATTGTGTGATACGGTGCCTGCAACGCATCCTGCCAAAAGACGCTCCAGCTCATAGTGAGAGCCGGTGAAAAGATCATTGGTGTCTCGCTCCCTTTCCTTCAGGATATTTAAAAAACCCGCCTCACACGCAAAGCTCTCAGCATCACCCATGACCCTACCCACCTAACTAAGAGATTTTTCAGTCTGCTGCCCTCAGGGAGGAGGCTACGGAGTCACCAGGCCAGTACCAGCAGACTGAAGGACAGCTTCATCCATCAGGTGATCAGGAAGCCCAAATCTCCCTCCCAGCTCTGCCTCCTCTTTGCTCTTCGGCCTCTCCTACTCTTGTACCCTGACTCCACCATTTCACACACTTATTTGCACCTGCCACTTTGTGCAGCATTGGTCTGCCCACTACCTAAGCCCAGAAATAAAGAACTGAAGACACAGCACACTCACTGGTGCAGCATTGGACTGTTTCACACACACTCACCTGCACCTGTTACTGGTGCAGCGTTGGACTGTTTATTACCTCAGCCCAGCAATAAGAACTGAATATACGTCACTTTAAACAAACTAAAGGCTCATTTGCACTGTTTCCACTTTGTACCATACTGGCCTTCTGTCGTGTGTTATCTGTTTCTGTCCCTTTTTGCAGGACAGATATAGTAATTTGTCTTAACTACTGTCATAGTCTTAGTTTGTGTTGTGTTTTTTTTAATTATTTTTATTTTGTTCTTTTACATAAATGTTTTTGTACTTAATGTTGTTTGTAAGGGCACTGAGAGTAACAAAATTTAAATTCTCTGTATGTATGTACTGTACACATAGCAGAATCGACAATAAAGTTGACTTTAACTTTGACCCCCAAGCCCATGGCGTGAATCGAACCAGAACCTTGGTATCCCTGGAACCCTGTATTTTGCAGACATTTATCTTTCTATAAATATATACTTTTTTCACGTCTGTGAGGCAAGTATACCGTATAGAGTTTTAGTTCATTTTTTGACGCGCACAAGTTCACCGAAACCTACGGTTTCAAGTGTATGATTTTCTCTTTATGTGTGTATGTTGTTTCCCTTATAAGTGTGTTTTTTTCCATTGTAAATGTATTATTTTCCCTTAAAAATTATGCTTTTTCCAGTGTCAATGTGTGCTTTTTTTCATGTAAGTGTATAATTTTTCTCCTGTTTGTGCGCAACTACTTTTTCCCGTGTGAGAACTCTCTTTCTCCTGTATTTTGCAAGCTTAAAGCTAATGCGCAAAGGATTATGAGACTGAGGCCAAAACACAACTGAGCAAAGACCTGTGCCGGATATCAGCTCCAGGACTTATCATGATGGAATATACAGTGAATTATAGCGTGATAATCTTATAATTCTCACTAAGTTTGCAACTGGACACACTTACCAGATAATGTTTAATATATAAAATTAACCGGATGTTACTGTTTTAGGCATTAATGATAACTTTGTAGCAGTGCTAATGCTATTGGAGTGTTTGCCGAGTGTAAATGTCAGTGATTAAAAGGAATAAAAGTATCTTTTAGAGCATTAAACACTGATGTAAACCATCAGCTCCATGGCGTCTCTGTAATATACATCCACATATGGAGTTATAAGCAAGATAATATCACAATGCTAACCGCTAGCGCTTAGCATAGGGAAACTCGCTTGTTCATTAATGCATATTAATATAATAGTATATTTGGACACATATACGTGATGTAAACAATTAGCTCCATTGTTTGTGTAAAATGCCTGTCCAAATATGGATCTATAAGCAAGTCAATATCATTATGTTAAGCGCTAGCTTACTGAAAGAACATACACTTACAAAGGAGAGATAATTTGCCGTTCTGGGCCCCCTAAATGCTCCAGAAAGGCAAAGCATCTTTCATTCGTAAGTGTATGTTCTTTCCTGTGTGTCTAAGTAAGATTTCTTCCTGTGTAGTATTTTTTCCCATGTAATGTATGTTTTTTTTCCCAATGTAATGGTATGTTTTATTTCCAGTATAATGATTTTTTCCATGTATTTGTATGTTTTTTTCCAGTATAATCATATTATTTTTCCTATGTAATGTGTTTTTTCTCATGTAATGTGTTGCGCACAAACGGGGAGAAGCACACTTATAAGGGAAAAAAAAAACATACACATATACAGAAAAAATCATACACTTGCATGAGAAAAAGCACACATTTAAAAGGGATAAACATACATATACGTGAAAGATGATTTGCCCTTCTGGGCCACCATAGAAACCAATACAGAACAGCACACCCTGTTTACTTTCATTATTATATAAAATGATAATGTTTTGTTGTCATTGAGAGTGCTCTTTAATAAAAGTAAAGACTTAGAAAGGTTATGTAGCTTATATAGTTTTATTATATAGTTTTTGCACATTAATCTGACAATAAATATAGCACACACTTTTTTTCCAGACCAGAATCTGTTTTCTGGCTATGCTAGTGTTACACATGATAAAATCTAAAGGTTCACTGTGTTAACATTTACTTTGCTTAAATTTGATATGAATAAGAAACATCTACGTTTAATTCAAATGCTAAATTTGTACTGTAATTTTAGTACTGTTGTTGTGAATTTAATTAATTAAAATTTTTACTTAAATTTATCTGCTACTACATGCAGCTCTCAATGAGCTGTGGCCCATATTAATCCTCGAGAGCATGAGCCAAGTCTATAGTCTATTATTATAGCGGTAATGTGAGGAAACGCATGCCCCTAATGCCGCGAGACACAGCAGTAAAACTGTTATTCCGTTTGAGTACCATCTGCATATATATAGATAGATATGATGTTCCTCAATGTGATGTCACTGGTGATGTCACCGAACGTTTTACTAAATATAATGCCACTCAATATAATGCCGCACAGAAAATTATTAATCATTTTTCGGTGTACGTTTAAGACATTATCACGGCTGACCCATTTGAGATCTAAAAAATCCCTTTACAATTTTGTGTCCTCAATGTCTTTAGATCACATCAGCCCAGTTTGGTGGCGATAGTATAAATTCCCTAGGAGGAATATATCAAAATCCTTCGGGTGGACCCAAAATAACCAGCCTCCTGTTGATTTGAGCCCACGACATGCAGTGCGAAAGTTGTTTGGCTCAATGAGCTCTAAATGTCTACCGAGTTTCCTACTTGAACGTGTGTATGAGCTATGCAGCAAAATCTCGTGTCACGTGACTGTCAGGCATCCTAATGGCAGCAGATTCCAACCTGTCTGCCAATTTTCATGAGTTTTTGAGCATGTAAAGACCATGGAAAATTCAAACGGGTGGGAAAAAATATATATATAGTTGCAAGCAACGATGACAGGTCCAAGCACCCTGTGCCATCGCCACCCTGGGGGCACCGCACAATTTATGTGTTATTTGAGTGTGTTAAGACCTCGAAAAAGTCATCGCCATCCGGTTGCACCACACAACTTGTTCCACACTATACAGGGCTGATGTCAGTTTGGGCCCTAAATATTTTTTGAGTGTGTGTGTGTGTGTGTGTGTGTGTGTGTGTGTGTGTGTGTGTGTGTGTGTGTGTGCACGCGTGTTTGTGTCTGTGTGACGTGTGGATGTGTCTGTGTGTGATGATTAAATGTGTTTGTGCATGCGTGCATGTGTGCGTCTGTGTGAGTGTGAGAGTGTTAACATCTGTAATGTATGTGTGATATAAGTGTGTTTGTGCATGTGTGCACATCATGAGAGAGGTGTGTGCGTGCGTGTGCGTGTTAACATTTGTGATGTGTACGTGTGTACAATAGGCCGCAGATGCTGGAAGACAAGCATCACGCTATGATGTTCCTGAATGTGATGTCACTGAATATAATGTCTCTCAGTATAATGCCACACGGAAAGTTATTGATAATTTTTCAGTGTAAGTTTAAGAGATTATCACGGCTGACCCATTTCAGATATCAAAAATCCCTCCGCAATTTTGCATCCTCAATGTCTTTAGATTACATCGGCCCGGTTTGGTGGTGCAGTAAAATCTCTTGTGAGGGCCACTGAGGGCCACAAGCTACACCCGTGGCCCAGACTCTGAAAGGCAGCAAATTCCAACCTGTCTGCCAATTTAATGAGTTTTTGAGCATGTTAAGACCCCCCAAAAAAGCCCAAAAGCTTGGAAAAAATGAATTCTTAGGAAAACAAGAGGCTCCTGCGCACCCTATAGTGCTTGGACCACAAAAAAAAAATAAATAAAAAATAAAAAAATAATAATCCTTAGGAAAACAAGATGATCTTTTGCACCCTATATTCCTTGGGGCCTAATAATAATAACTACTACTATAGCAGCAATCAAATATTAAAAACCATAGGTGCATATATACAGGAAAAGGGAGGGATTCAATATTTTAGTAAGGAACATAATGTCCACACCAAGTGGTTAGCTCGTACTGCTAGACTGTTTTGATCACTATGGCTTCTTACATTGCTTTTTGGGCATTGCTTGCCAAGGTTAGCTGTATATAATCCATATGTTTATTTTATTGCAACTGTTGACACATAAAATAATATGTGTAAAATTAAACTGTCAAGTTCATAGCATAGGGTTGATGTGCTTGATACATGTAGCTTACTGTTTGTTTTGATACAAATGTAAATTCCCTGGTTGAGTTTGTAATTGATGCTACTTTAAATTTTTTTGAATTTTTGTTTTACATTATGCATGTAGATGTGCATTTGGGAGAGAAGTTGAATAAATTAAAAGTGTTTGCACCAACTGAATTGACTTTATTGTGCACACATGCAGCATAATTAAGGTTTTAATGAGCTCTGTTTGTTGAAATTGTTTATGTATTATGTACTCACACATACACAGACACACAATAGAATGGTAAACCATGAAAAAAAAATCACTCTGATCAATGGAATTTGCTGCAATTTTGCACTAATCTGTCTTGGAAAATTTCAGAGACAAAAAACAAAAATCACCAAGAACACTTTGGTGTAGAAAAAAAGAAAAATAAATTTTACTGCAGCAAACATGACAAAATAAAAAATTGCAAACCCCCAAAGTAAAAAATCTGAATCGGTCACGAAACCAATCGTCAACACGTATCAATGCTGAAAAAAGTGATAAGCCCCTATTTCAGCATGGGTTTATATACCCGACAATCACCTGTTTACAACATACCTGGAACCCAGTGGCGGCTGGTGCAAAATTTTTTTTGGGGGGGACGCAAACAAAATGAAACTTTTAATACTTGCCTGTAAATAGCCATTTATCAGGTGATTGCGCATCATTACTACTAGTATAAAATAAAGGCCTGACTCACATCGCATCCAGTCAGCAGCTCCGCGTGCCATAAGAAGTGCTGGAAAAGACTCATCACATAAGCCCAAATATTTTAAAACAATATTGATTCGCTAAAAACAAAAGTGGGAGGGTTCAGGGCGCACAGTGCTGCGCCCCTAGGATGATTTGAAAAGATCCGATCAGAGCTCAGGCTCAAGTCACATGCTTTTCAAAAAAGAACGTGCCTACATAGACACTTGTGTCCGACACAAACACAAATGAAAGTAATACAGTTTAGATTTTATTTGAAAATTTAAAATAAATAATATTAAGAAATACAGCAAAATATTGTGACTAAATGACTTTATTTCATTATTAAAATAAATAATTATTATGTTAAATAATTACATTTTAAAGTAGCATTCTTCTCTGCCTATTTTTTTTTGGATGGCGGCGCCCCTGCGCCCCGTATTGTCCGGCCACCACTGCTGGAACCACATATTTAGCAGGTTCCTTTTTCCTAACCAGAATTCTGACCACTAATGCTCTGTTAGCAAATTTCCATCTAAAAATTAAAAACAATCACAAAGATGTGTGAGTATCCACCTGTCTATGGTGTGCTTCTAGTGATTGTATGTTAACATCAAGACTACAAATTTGGGATATTTTCGTTTTTATGCCCCTATCCCATTGTCCTAGTTTCCTACAGGATGTTTGTGTTCTTAGCTCTTGTATTCAATTTTATCATATAACTCCTGCATCCTGTATATAGGGCTGGTTCTCTGGTTTTAAGATGTCCCACTAAATCACTGCCTTTTCTGTTTTTTATCCCTCTGGGTCTCACCACTTCTGTCTCTAATGCTGTGATCTGGAGTTTACGCCATGCCATGTTTGTACAGACACATTTTTTGTTTGGTTAGAAAATTGGCTGCTCTTGTTCAGCAATTAGATGTGGTGGTGGATGTAATTCACACCCTTTGTCTCTTTACACCTCTGTACATATACAAACAGACCCAATTGAGGCTTACTCTCCTGGCCTGTCTGCCAGTCCCCTCCATCAGCACCATCAGTCTCAATTCTACTTTTCCTGCGCATGTGTTAACTGTTAAAACTGTGATAATACTTATTACTTATTCATTCTGTCTAAGATCAGGTCTTTTGAGCTTTCACTGCAAAAGAAGAAGTCTGGCCATATGCACAGAACACAAGAACTGAAAGTTGTTTTATGCTCTCTTTACTTATGTTATAAAAGATTGCTTTGCTTGCTTTTTTTTATTTTATTACTATCGGAATTAAAGTTCCTCATTTTTTTAGTTCTGTGCTTGAGACATTATTTAGTCTCGTTACATTATAAAATGTTCTATGTATTGTTCCCTTGTTTGTCTAGGTTCGATAAGTTATAAGGCTGTTGGAATATTAAAATAAGGTTAATAGGGTTAGTGATATTGAATAACATATGTTAGGATTATCAAATTACATCATATCTTTATGCCTGCTTTTGTACCCAACTTACTTTCCTAAAACAATTTTGGGCCTAAGAGCCTAACCATCCACATTTTGCATGATGATTCCATTGAGATACCAATGATATATGGGAAAAAAAAAAAAAAAAAAAAACTTGAATCCCATTAAAGTTTTCCCAATGCCACACCACTGGGTAGCAATGGTAGCAACTAAGCCACTGAAATAATGAAAGACACAACTAATGTCAAATCTTGTCATTAACAGACTGTTTAGTTAAAAGACTGTTATTGCTCTCACACATCTGTTAATGATCTCCTTTTGCTAAACCTACATTGCTGAGTAGACAAATAAAGAAGCAAAACCACAACTGCAAATGTGTCTATGTTTACAAGAAGAAACAAGATATATATATATATATATATTATTATTAATTCATAAATTACATTTATTTATTTATTCATTTATTTATATACCAACCACCTTGCCAAAAATAGTTTGCACACTCTAATGTGAATACTGTGTGCATTGTTGCAACAAGCGCACTTGTAATGTAGTAATAATGTACAAATCTTTGCTTAAATCAATTATCTGACCCTCTAAAAGCTCATGACAACAGGTTTTCTGACAATGTTTTCTGAAGAAATAAAAAGCTATTAAATAGCTGCTTATAAATCTTTTGTCAGACGAAAAGTAATTACGTAACTATGTAATTCTGTGCTTTTAATCCAAATGTTGAATATGTGTTACCCTGCACAGATTATAATAGGAATAAAAGTAGGTCATAAGGCATTTTTAGTTCGAAGGGACATTTACTCACAGAACATCACAGGGAGTAGACGGAGCTCCATCCTGTTCCTCTAATGACTGACTGACTGACAGAGAAGTGGTGTGTTTGACAGGATGTACACTTCTTGTGGTCAGAGAGAGAAGGGCGGGGGGGGGGTGAATTAAACGTCTATTTTAGTGGACAGGGTGACAGATCTGCCAGTTTATGCTACTTCATATTAAGTATTCAGTTAGTTAATTAATTTTAGCAATTAGCAATTACGTTGAATTTTTCTCCACATGGTTGGGTTTTTTTTTTTTTTTGGTAGTGTTAATTGTAGTGTGATTGAAGTAGGTCTAAAGTAATTTGTTTTCAGTTAATTAATCAAGAGTAATTTTAGGCTTCCTTAAGGTGCTGTTATGGAATGTGCTAATGTTTTAAGTTGTCATATGTCCCTGTTCACTATAGGAGATATAATGTGTGAAGCTGAAACTGTTCTAGACATCAAGGCAGGGTGAGTTGCAGCTCAACGAGAGCAAAGGCGTCGTAGGAAGATGCGCAAAGTTCTGGCGTGAAGAAGTGCTTCAAAGACTACTCTGCAACTTGCTGCAACATGCGTGGAAAGAGAATCAGTTGACATTTGCAAGGCTGCAAGCAGCAAGGTTGATGTTATCGACAATGTTCTTCACACCTAAGATGTATTGTGTGGTGTAATGTCTGCGGTTAACGCACTCCTTGAGAAATTGTCTGGCACTTAATGATATGTATTTTGCTGATCATGTTAAATCTATTTAAAGGCAGTAGAGAGCAGCTTAGTTCATCAGTATTTACCTTATAAGGCTAGAACCTGCTAATTGGTTAGTAGGGTAAGGCTGTTAGAACATGAGTCACTGTTCTGTTCTGAGTTCTGTTGTACTTTGATAATGTTCTTAAACAATGTTACCAGGCATTGTTAATTTTAGTTGACAAGACATTGTGTTCTTTTATTTTCCTTTGAACCTTTTGCTTAGTTATACTTATTTATCATATATTGCTTTTCTTTGCTGAAGTTGTCGTTGATTGCAATATAAAATAATAAAAGGACTGCCTCCCATTGCGAGGTTAGTACCCCCAGTTCTGTGCAGCACCTGTGAGTTCTTTGATTTCAGGAACAGACGATTCCGGGGACTACAGGGGACACTTTCTAATTTGACAGAATTTGACATTGGTAATGGTTCGTCCTTTGCAGATAGATATTTCCTATTTGGATTTATTGATTGGGGAATGTTTATCAAATGCAACACGATAGTGTGAAGGCGTATCCGCTACAGACACTGGTGTAAACAACCATATCCTGGAACAAGTTTGTCATAAATCTAGATAGGAAGTGCAAGTAGAATCAACACAAACTCTTGTTTCGTAAGGAATTCCAAGTTTGTATAAATAATGACCTCACTTCCGACTAGGAGTAAGGATGTATGTTCCACCTATCTCTGTTGTCAATTCTCACTGACTGAGATCTTTTCTCTCACACAGCAGAGGCAGATCTCCCAGAAACCTGTTCACCCCTCCAGTGCTGTCTCAATCCCCTTCACTGGTGGCAGGTTGGCTCTGGAACTGCCAATCTGCTGTACAAAAAGGCAGATTTTATCTCGGCCCTAGCACCCATTACTCTTTTGATTTTTTTGGCACTAACTAAGACCTGGACATTTCCTCAGAACCCAGCTACACCGGCTGCTCTATTCTCTGGCTGTGCATTCTTTTGCTCTTTTCGAGAAACTGGAAAGGTGGTGGTATGGGTCTGCTGTTGTTGTCTAAGAGATGTTTGTCTCATTTGAATTTCATGCAGTCATAACCATTATGTAATCATCTATTCTTTTCCTTACCTCTTGGTTACTATGTTATGCTTCCTTGTCCATTAAAATAATGTTTTTAATATTTGTGCTGTGACCTCATGAGCTTTTACTTTAACAGCATACCCCTCGTTTTCAATTAAAAATATATATATTAAGTGAACCTCAAAATAATTTTTTACAATAAATAAAAGGTTGTTATGTTACCTGACTATTACACACATCTCTTAAATAAATTTGTTTTATATATATTTTATTATAATATTAATTACTATAGTAACATCTATGATGTTATGGGTCAAATTTGACCCATATATATTTATTACAAAGAAAAAGGCAAAAAAGTATTTTCAAAAATAACTTTAATATAAATGGACAGCTAAACAAGTAAATCTCAAAATGTGGATTTGCAAGGTCAAACAAACAACGAACACTCAAGCAAATCAAACCAATATAAATGAGGCACTAGTTACAAAAAACGCCTTTGTGTGCAAGAACATGCATGTGCATTTAAATGCATGTGTGGCAAAAAGTGAGACTTTTTGCAGTACACTGAAAAGAAAAGTCTGTTGGATTTATATGAAAAAAAAAATGCGTACATCGGTTGCACATATTAAAGTTATGTTTGCTTCAAATGATTCATGTTTGATAAATGTACTAAATGTACATACATGTTTTTATGTTAATATAAATGAAAAGCTTTGGAAAAATAAAAAAATCTCACAACTTTTTCTTGTTAATCTAATATTTTGGATATTCATCCATCCATCCACTATCTGAACTGCTTATCCTGTTCTGGGCCTCAGGGGTTGCAGCCTATCCCAGCAGTCATTATGTGCATTTATTTACCTTATATTGAAACAACAGTGGTTTAATATGAAAAAGTACACACAGCATTGTTCTGTTAAATAAACCTACCGTATATAGCTCAATCAAGTCTCACACTATAAAGTTGAAATCAGCAGCATACTTTAACACTTTTAACATGGGACTCCACCATCAAACACTCTGCCTTTTGGCTCTTTATACATCCACAAAACACATGTGCCATAATCAGTATACCTTGGATTATATAACTGCACTGTGTTTCTTTAAGAACCATTTATACAACAACAAAAAATATATTCCAAAGCCTTTTTAGCATAGGAAATGCAATTTCAAAAACAAGAAGATCTCATAAGGCGATAGCAATAAACATGTTAGCATCTAAACTAAACAAAACAAGATTGCAATAAACGGTTAGAACCTAAAAAAAAAAAAGTTTTAGGAAGCAAGTATTCTATATACGGAAAGATTCAGTGTTATTAATCTGTCTGTGTAAATGACTCTCTCACCTCTCAATATCTTAGTATTTAAATAAAAACTGCCCAAACAACAAACAAAAAAGATAAAATTGACCAATCCTAACTCAGGAGTGTATAGTCTGAAAACATTTAAATGCATAACCTTTAATTAAACAATCACCATCCACATCATCATAAAAAAAATATATATATAAAAAAAATAAAAAAACTAAGAGGAGGCGGTCCTTAAGCTCTCAGCTTTTCTACATTTAAATGAAATGTGAGGTAGCATACATGTAGTGTATTCAATAAGTGAAATATGACACATGCTTGTTCAAAGGTGTCCATCCAGACATGAAATCCACAATTTGTTCTGGTCATGTTGGACAGAACGTACAATACTTTGCTATGCCTTCTTAAAAAAAAATACTATTCTTTTTTTTTTGCACAAATTGTGGATTCCATGTCTTGATGTTAAACTTTGGACAAGCACTTATAGAATACACTACGACTTGTATGCTACCTTATATCATCATCAAAAAAACAAACTAAGAGGAGGCAGTATTTAAGCAAAGTAAAATGTAAAAAATGTTTAAGTAAAATGTGAGGTAGCATACACATTGTAGTGTATTCAACAAGTGTTTGTTCAAAGGTGTCCATCCAGACGTGTATTCCACAATCAGTGCACTGAAAGTGCAACAACAGTCTATTTTTTCCGAAGTGGCAAATGTGGAAAACTACTGTAGAGTCTGTCCACTTTACCATAACCTGCCAACAGTTCACTGAAAGAGTCTGTTTTTGAGAGTTTGGGCTTTGTTGGAGAGTATGTTTCCCACGAGCTCCATGACAACTTTCTGCAGGAACTTCGAACGTATACTTCAGCTCAGAAGGGTAGTTCAAGTTCAAAGCATACATTAGGCCAAACAACATGGCAGTGGCTAATGCAACATTATCCAGATCTTGTAATACTGTCTGGCCTTCAAGAACAATGCCAATGTCCTCTGGGGTATCACAGGCATGTAGTCCTTTGATGACATATATTCAGACAGTGGTCTCCTCTATAGCCCCTTGGATGACATCTTTGTCTTCTACCTGCACATTTACAAAATAAATATGAATTTGATATGGTAATGAACTAATTGGTAGTTTGGTAATTAACTAATTGGTAGTTTGGTAATTAACTAATTTTGAGATAACCATTTTGAAAAATAAGATTACAATCGATCTGACATGTCACTACTTATCTAATTTCAAAAAGATTTTTCTAACAATTAGCATGAATAAATGTAAAATCACAATTCAAAATACAGAAATCTTGTACTGATGGGATTACTTACCATGTACTCTCTCACCCGATTTTGTGGGTCCTCATTGAGGTGCACACACAGTCCCTTGAGAACACACTCTCTTGCAAGATCAACATCATTCTCCTAGTCAAGAAGGAAAGGCATTGAGTTAGAGTAGAATATGTTTTCTTCACTAAAATGTGTACACTGAAAATAAGTACTTTATTTGAAGAATGCATTCTTAATGCAGATATGGGGTCCATAATGCTCTTCAGTTTTTGTCCAATTTGGCCTCCTCTTTTCCCAAATAGCTTCAGCAGTTTGTCAGATAGGACATCTAGCTGCGAAAGAAATCTGGATTGTAGAGGCATGGTGGTAATGCGCTTAAATTCAGCATTGATCTGAAACAAGAATGATAAAAGAAATAAAATTACAATAAAAACATAAGTTGCCAGGAACATTAGTGAGGTAATTTGCTCAGTGTGTGCCTTCACAAGGGAGCCTCCTAACTCCTCAAGAAACATTCTGCGCTTGTTTTTTCTGGTTGAGTTCCACCCTAGGTGAATGTGGCTCCACAACACAAATGCATTGTATGCAGACACATCTAGAATGTTATAAAACACAACCATTGGCCATCTCCTGGTCATTCCCTGGCAAGTGTAGGTGGCAGTCAGCTTGTCCAGCTTGTCCACTCCACCTTTGTTTTTATTATAGTCAAAGATAATTATGGGCTTTTTGTCACTTGCTGATGACACAGCTGCGTCTTTGTGAAAAATGGACATAAGTATCACACTCCGGTGTTTTTTTGGACAATATGAAACTGAAACTGTGATGGTGTCTGTAAAAGCAAATTTTGAAGAAAGTGGAGCCCTGTCCTTCACCTGCAAATTTGCAGCAGGCAGCTCAGGTTTTTTTTATTTATTTATTTATCTATTTATATATATATATTTTTTTACTGTGCCCACCATGGTAAGTTTCCACCTGAGAAGTCCTTGTCCAAGGTCATAGCTGGTAAAGAAATTGTTACATGTGATATTGTGATCCCGCAGTCCAGTAGTCATATCGAGGACTACACATTTTCCTTGATTTTTCTCAAGAATGCCACAATGTTTACCTGTGTAAATCTGCAGATTCCATGCATAGCTGCTTTTGCATCACAGGCTGCGCAAATTTTTATGCCGTATTTCCCTGCCTTACTAGGCATGTTCCACTGAAAGGGACGAAATGTTAATCTACTGGCGCTACACCATCAAGCGCTACAAAGAAACTGGCTCACATGCGGACCGCCCCAGGAAAGGAAGACCAAGAGTCGCCTCTGCTGCGGAGGATAAGTTCATCCGAGTCACCAGCCTCAGAAATCGCAGGTTAACAGCAGCTCAGATCAGAGAGCAGGTCAATGCCAAGTTCTAGCAGCAGACACGTCTCTAGAACAACTGTTAAGAGGAGACTGTGTGAATCAGGCCTTCATGGTAGAAGATCTGCTAGGAAACCACTGCTAAGGACAGGCAACAAGCAGAAGAGACGCGTTTGGGCTAAAGAACACAAGAAAGAACACAATAAAGAAAACACACTGAATTGGAAGGTGTGTCCAAACTTTTGGTCTGTGCTGTATATATAAGAATATTATATTACAAAAAAATTACCAGTGTCCAGCACAAAGAAAAAACATTCTAAAATTCCTCTTCAATAAACTCTGTTGATTTTGGTAATCCATTTCTTTAGAATATTTCCTGGTCAATAAAACCTTTTTGTTTTCTTTAATATTTAACGTCATGAAAGAACTGTCTCTTGTTTGGGAAATGGTCTTCTAGTTAAATTTTTGAGCCTCCATTTGTTCTTTCTAAAAGAGATTTCTCACTGTATATGACTGGTAGTTTCTCTTCCTCGGGGGTGAGAAGCAGCATAGAGTCTGATATATATATCCATCACTGTCTGATTCTGTTTCGCTCTTTTTTAGGGAGTTTTTTTCCTCCTCCTTTATGGTCATTTTTTCTTTTGGGTGCTCTGAAGAAGAGCTCTGCCTCATCCCCTTGTAACAGTGCAGTGGCTGATGCTTCCAGTTGGCGGCTCTTCGCCCTTGTACCCATCACCGAGCGCACAGGTAGCTCCAGTGTTGCACCCAAACCCTCTGTGACCTTATCAGCCGTGCCTCTCCAGTGCCGGTCAGGTCACTTTGGGCTCTCCCCAATCCGGTCTAGCCGAGCATGTTGTTTTTGGTGTCGATGTTACTTCAGTTGACTCTTGGACTGCAGGCTGGTCTTGGGATTCGTTCTCCTTTGGCTCTTGTTCAGCAGTATTTCTGAGTCCCTCAGCAGACGGAAGATAGCAATAAAAAAAAAAAAATGGGTGTCATAAAAACTTGATCCTCAAGCATTCTGTCCAGCAGCTGGCATTAATGCGCATAAAAACATGCCCGCCAACCGCTTAAAATAAAATAGTAATTGTAATAAAAATAAGAAGTAAAAGAAGAAAAATTATGTCTCTTGCATGACATATGAATTTCATTTAAACAAAACTGATTCGGGATCTAGAATGGCAATAAAATTGCACTTTCCAGTAAAGACCTGACTTTGTTAGACTCACGGATAAAGAGGTCTACAAGAATAAAGTGAATAGCTGAGTATCACCCTTTTTATTTAAAGTTCACAGACTTTGTTTACCACATAACTTATAACTTAAATTGTTATATTACAATGCACAGATGAAGGAAAAGTTCTTAAAAAAATTATTTCACATTAAACCAGGAATGATCATATAATCCAAAATCTTCCATCTACTATCAAAATAAGCCAAGCCAAATCAAGTTTTTTTTTTTTTTTTTTTTTTTTTTGCTCTAACCTCTATGAGGGTCATCAAAATTACAAGTATTTATTTATTTATTTTGTACTGTGAAATAATTTACATAAGGACATTATGGAATTCCATATGTGGGTCCATGTTTTTTGGGGAATGACTCTTTACCAGCACTGTAAATTTATGGGTTAAGAAAAGCCATCAAAGAATGTAAGCAGGAGTATGGAACCAGCTCAAGTTGCATTGTAAAATGGAATGTTTACCTGGATAATTTGTTGATACCCCGCTCAACAACAAGTCTTTATAAAAAGACTGAAATCTGAATGGAAAATGATTGCCAGTTCAATAGGGTCTTGGCTTGATGTAGGAAGGTTCCTCATGTGGCAGTGGAGAACAAATGGGTTATTAAAGATTTCAACTGAAATTAATTATTTTCTAATCAAACTTAGCAGTTTGAGTTAGACTCTTGTTTCATGATACTTGATTAGGGATTCATCAGATTTGTAATCATCATTCTTTAATCTCTCGCTTTTGTGCCCCATCTACAGTAAGCATGAAGAGCCAAAATATCAATAATAAAAATAATATTTCATTTGTCACATATATAATTTAAAATAGAGTGATTTTTTTTTACTTTCCATTTTGTTAAGAACCTGGGATCAGAGTCACTTTCAGAGTCATGAAAGTCACTAAACATCTCCTACTATTAGCATTGCTATTGCATGATACACAATGTTGTGTTAGCTGCATTCATATAGAGGGATGCAATCTTCTCAAAGTAAAAGTTACTAAATCCACAAATTTGCTCACACTGCTACAGTTAAAGTCAAACAAAAAAGAAAAAATGCACTGCAAGGACGCTGTAGACAATGAACATTTACATGATGTTATATTTTACAGTAAAGGCTGCTAATGGATTAAACACACTCGAAAAGCACACTTTTTGAAATCGTAAACATGCTTGGTTAGAGATTTTATCATTTATTAGCAGTACAGCTTAACAATCACACTAAATTATTATTATTATTATTATTATTATTATTATTATTATTATTATTATTATTATTATTAATGAGACATATTCCCACTAGGTACTTTGCATTAACAAACATTCTAGGCATGCTTAGAGACAGAACTCAAACACAGACAATAAATAGACCGGCCATTCAGACAAGACAAGATGCAGGGAACTACAATGAATCGCATGTGATTGTGAGGTACAAAGGCAATTGAAAAAACAAAGACAGGGTCAAAAGCATGACATTTGAGCAAAAAAGGTTATCATACAATGATACAGATCATTGCATCCTCTCTTTATACAGCAACACTGCTCACTCCTCTATGACTGCAGTCTCGGTTCTCTCTCCATCAGTTTGAGCTGTTGAAAGAAGATGTTTGTGCCATCAGCCCAGTTAAACTGAATTTAAAATCATTCGAAACACAGATTAAAGGGTGAAGTGAAGTGAAAAAGCACCAATGTTTCGGAAAAAAAAGTGTTAGAAAATGAACATCACACATTCAGTCATTTTCAATAGCCTATTATTATATACTATGATTTTTAATGATTTTATTGGCATTATAAAATGTAACGATGCGGGTCCAACGAGGGGCAGGGCCGCGTGAAAATGCTTTGCCTGGACAGTCAAAGGCGTGGCCTTTTATAGACACACGCCTCACCTGACAGACAGACAGTTTGCTGTTGAGAGACGGGAGAAAAGCCCCAGCCTCTGTCTGTTTTAGATGCCATTAAGCGAGAGAGAAAACATCTTTAAAAAAAACAAACATATTTTTTCATATTTAAAAAAAAAATAAAAAAATAAAAAAATCTTGTGATGCGGCTCTCCATACCGCACCACTTAACAACAATGAAATTAGAAGTGCAAGCTCTAAAATGGTGTAATTAGAAAAACTAGGTACATTGGACAGGTGTACATTAACTGATTGATAATTAGAGAGACATTATTGCAAAACGTGTAGCTTATTTGAAGTATGTAGATGTAGACAGGTCAGTGATGGCTTCAGAAACAGATTATTTCACCAGCCAAGACATGTTGTACCTGCATAATGTATTGAAATGATGATTGCACTGGCCCATGTTTTGCTAATGTATCAAGGTAATAAGAATAATAGAAATAGACAGACAACTTGTTACTCTAGTCATACAAAATATAGTTAGTGTCATTCATTGTCACTCATTATACATACAGAGATGTACTAAAAGTGTTCTCACCTCGAGCTCTGTAACATTTGAGTAGCAGAATGATGGTGACCAACAGATATGGAGAGGCCGTCACGATGCTACTGATCAGCATGAGCACTGAAAATGGAGCTTCTACATGTGATGGATCAGATACAGAGTAAAATAATAATTATAATAACACTTATATATTATGTGGAGATACAGAATTCAGCAGGTTATGTAAGACACTGAGACCCAGCTTTTTTGTGACTCTCCTCTCTCTGGGTGTTTACAGTGATAGAAACCTCCATCTGACTTTGAGACCTTATGGATGATCATCTCTCCTGTAGTCTGTATGTGGAGAACTGATCCATCTTTATAGAAATCAGCTTGGAGGAATTTGTGTTGTGATATAAACAGTGTAGAGTCTGAGGATGTCCCTCAGTTACAGGATGGACAGAACAGAAAATGTACACTACTCCGTCATTTCATTCATTTTCATAAATTTCTGTTCTTGTATTAGTAATATTACAATTACAGAACATTCAGAACTTTTAATAATGTTCTGAATATTAATGAGATAAACTAATTAAGTGTTTCTGCTTGAACAGTTCTCCCCAAGTTGAAAACAATTTGAAGTTGATTTTTGAATAATCTGCACTTAAAAAAAAAAGAAAAAGAGAAGACTCACCCTGCACTGTGATGTTGACAGGATTACTGTTTTTTCCAGATTTAGACTCACACCAGTAAACTCCAGTGTGGGACGTGGAAAGGGATCTGATTTTACATGTAGATGTAGATCCTGTTACGAATCCCCACATAAAACAGGTTGACACTCCCTCACTGTGTGTGTATCTTCTCACTGTCCATCCAGTAGAGTGACGCTGGTCCTCACAGCTCAGTGAAAGAGAGTCACCAGTGAAGTGTTGAGTTCTGTTGGGGTTGATGATCAGAGAGACTGGAGGAGATTCGCCTTAAACACAAAACATGATATAATAGGTATAACTAAATATTTTACATTATAACTGTTTATTTATTGAATAATTTGCATTAAACACAGTCACACCCATTTAGCTAAAACAATTCTACTTGAGAATAATCATCTACCACCCTCAAACGTTCTTCACTCGTAGAGTAAATATAGCATTATTATTATTATTTTTTTTAAACAAATTTAGGCACATCTGTATTCATCATATTTTGAAACCTTGTTGTGTTAAATTGCATATATGAATTAGATATGTACTATATATATGTAAATATATTGTAAACTTGATCAACGAGTGAGTCTTGATTCACGAGTACCAAGTATCATGGAGTATCGGGTGGCTCGCATACGCCTGTTGTTTTGATCAACTAAGCCAATGGTTCTTCTCTCCCTTGCAATGCAGTATTGTGGGTAATTGTATTCCATGCTCGGGCTCGCTGTCACCATGTGTGTGTTGTAAAACATCTTTTATTTTGTGTCACTATGTGTGTGTGTGTGTCTGTGTGTGTGTGTGTGTGTGTGTGTGTGTGTGTGTGTGTGTGTGTGTGTGTGTGTGTGTGTGTGCGCGCGCAGTGTGTGTGTGAAAGTCATCCTACACAGCAGCACTCCCATTCCTTGTCTGCAAGCTAGTGTGTGTGTGTGTGTGTGTGTATGTGTGTGTGTGTGTGTGTGTGTGTGTGTGTGTGTCGATGTGTCTGTCTGTGTGTGCGCTTGGTTGAGTAGGAGTCTTTGTTAATAAACTGGTGTGTGCGTGTGTGTCTGTGTGCATTCATTTTCTATTAATTATTTTTATTTGAATAGTTTTGGGTTGTGGAAGAATCATCAGAGGTTCCATTATTTCCTATGGTGAAATTTGCTTTAATATACAAGTGTATATCTATTCGAAGACATTAATGTTTCCTCACCAATGATCCAAAGTGGCTGTGGATTGCTGTGCTCTGTGTAAAAGGGTCGTTCTTTACTCCATCCTCTGCACATATAAACTCCTCTGTGATTATGAGAAGCAGGACTGAGAGTGTAGGAGCCTCCAGATCCTCTGCTGCTGTCTGAGAGCTTGAATATATGGTAAACAAAATAGCTCTCGGGAATTTCTCTGTACCATCTGAATGTCCAGTTTGTAGAGGAGTCTTTAACCTCACAGTTTAGAGTCACTGAATCTCCTTTAGTCAGCCAGCTCTGTGGAGATACACTCAGTACTGTTCGCGGTCTCTCTGTTACACAGAAAATGAAAAAACATACTGAAATCTGTACTACTTAAATTTACTTCATATACTATACTAATCTTTCCATCTGCCTGATGTCACACCAATTACAGAGTAAGGAATAAGTACAAATAATAAATTGTCAGGCTCGCTAGAGGGCGTGTTGGATCCAAGTGCAGTCAGCGTGAGCAGATCCATGGTAGAACTGATGTAGTGCTTATGAGTGCTTGAAAATGACTGAGCAGGCAGGGTGATGGTTTTTAATACAAGGCGTGGGTTTAACTCCACGCTGCGGTGTGAGCAGAAGCCTCACTGGAATGTGGAAGCACGAAGTGCGGGCACGAGTGGGCGGTGTTTGTGACGCAAGCCTTGAATGAATGTAGAAGTATGCAAAGCTGGCGCGAACAAGGTGCAGCCTGAGATGCATGTTGGCGTGTGCAACGTGAGCCTTGTGGTGAAGCAGCAACATGCAACCACGCGCAGGAAGGGAGAGCTCCATGACGAATGCCAGTGTGGACTGAAGGAGCTTGAGGCAGTCAGTGGAAGGAGCGAGAGCTTGACGATGTCCGAGGATTAATCGTGGTCGTGGAACAGGTGGGGGTACAAGCCGGAGAGACGAGAAAAAGTCCATGGGAACATGGAACAGGAGTGCTTAGGTGATCATGGTGGGGCTGTGGCCTGGCGTGTTGTGACAATAAATATAGTAACTAAAGAAAAAAAAGCATACAGTATATTAAATCTAAATATAAAAATAAAACTATAAAAGTAGATACACCATGGTGTTAGGTGAGTGTAACTACATGCCTGAATTACGCAACATTGTAATAAAGTCACAAATACAGCCAAAGAAAACCTCTGGACACTCTAGGTACACACAACTCCAGGGACTCTTCATGGTCCGTGAACGTACCTGGGTGCTTTAGTTAAATTAATAATTATGGTCTTTGATTTCCTTGGGCGCAATTCCAATGGTGGTATAATTGGCTACAATTGTTAAAATCAGGGGATCGAACCAGTCCCCTACAGCTCGCCACACCTGTTTTGTGACAGCATGTTATTGTATTGTGTTCTGAAGTCTAGCCACCAGTTTTCATTAGTTTGCTTGTTTTTATTCTTATTAAAGTCCTAAATTCTGCAACTATGCAATTTCTGCATCCTTCCACTGCCATCCATGACAATTTCACCAAACCCTCTTCATTATTTAAATGGCTTTAGTATAATTAAACAGTCATTAAAGACAACAAGTTTTAAGACTCTAACTGAAAAAGAAAATTAAAATAAAAAGTAATTATTGCAGGCAGTTGTATAGAGTGTGTGTATATATTACAGATTAGTTTACATTATCTCTGTTAGAACATTTTATTAAATCTTTTATTTAGCAGTAAATATTGCTGGGACTGGGGTATGTTAGATAAACATTTCCATTTTACAATCACTGTGTTAATGTTATAATACTGTCTCGGCATGCCAGGTCATGCCCACATCTCAAGTAAGGTCATGATCACCTGCACACTCAATAGCTCAATAGACAATAGCTCTCCGCCAGATTATTGTGTGCTATTCGGGATGAGTATCAGTGGGGATCAGTATTCCAACGTTTCTTCTTGCTTTGACCTCCCGGATCTCAACCATGCTCTGTTTTCACGACCTCATCTTTGTCTCACGTTACATATCCTTTTCCTTCACAGATTTACTGCTGTCAACCCTCAGCTCTGTCTTTCAACCACGAGCTATGATCGTGAACTTTATCGACCACAAGCTACAGTCTCGGATCAAGCATTCTGCCCAATTCTTCTGCCTTGCTTCGTGGGCATGTCACCACAGCATGTTCATTTTCTACACGCGCCGGCTGGGCACTTCTGCATTTTTGCCGCAGAGCCCATTCAGAGAAACAGTGATTGCTCGCTTGTCACTTCTGCATTCCTGTCACGTAGCACATTGGTTAAAAGCGCCGCACTCTACTTTACTCTACATGCCGGCTCTACTCTTCCGCATTCTCACCATGGACACTCTTTGACACATTCCTTCATGGACTTTTTGACCCAGTAAAGGATGAGTTAGCAGCCTGAGATCTCCCTTCCAACCTTCAGGAACTCATTAACTTGGCAACAATTATCAACACCTGCAAACAAACAAAAGGAGCATCCTCACTATACCCGCTTTTAACCCAGCCCCACTCTGAGCTCCCCCAGAACCTATGCAGGTCAACTGCACGGACATCTTACTCAAGGAATGCCAACATCGAAAGGAGGACGGTACTTGCTTCTACTGTGGTCAGGTTAGCCATATCGTGCGGACCTGTCTGTTAAAAGGGTGGGCGGCTCACAGTAGTTTTGGGGGTACAGGGGAGCTCTACACACTACCCATCTCCCAACTTTTTTTTCTGATCTGACCCTGATGTATGACAATCGACTTCACGCCACACACGCTCTAGTAGACTCTGGAGCAGACCAGAATTTAATCTCCTTAGCTATGGTTTCTCAACTCAAGATTCCACACACACCACTTAACAAATCATTCAATGTACAGGCCCTTGATGGCAGCAAGCTCTCCTTAATCACCCACCTAACTACTCCACTCACACTGCAGTTTTCTAGTAACCAGGTCAAAACCTCGATAGAAACGATAGTTCTGGGTCTCCCATGGTTAAGACTGCATAATCCTAACATTGACTGGGCAAGCTCCACAGGACAGGTCCTTCAATGTCTGCTGGTAAATAAACTCTATGTCAAGGCTTATAAATGTTTTCTAAGTTTCACTGTGTGTCCACCTCCTTTCTGGGATGTGCTGTTTAACTCAGAGATCCTGATGGACCCAGTCAAGATGAGGCTTTGCCAACTTCTATTAACGCTTCATCCTGACATCAGCATAGTACTGGTCCCACTCACATTTCTCACATCTACCAAGATCCCTTTAGATAGAACCTCCTAGCAGAGAAGGCTTTCAAGGGGCTCAAGTAGTCAAGTTAAGTCAAGTAGGCTTTTATTGTCATTTCAACCATATACAATGTTCCTCCTGGACCAAGGTGCTACATACATACAACGATATAAATTAACAACACAACATAAATTAACAATGCAGATTTTTTAATTTTTAAGTGTGTGTGTGTGTGTGTGTGTGTGTGTGTGTGTGTGTGTGTGTGTGTGTGTGTGTGTGTGTGTGTGTGTGTGTTTGTGTGTGTGTGTGCTGAGACCCACCACGGTCGTGTCATCAGCAAACTTGATGATATGATTGGAGCTGTGTGTCACTACACAATCATGAGTCAGCAGCGTGAACAGCAGAGCACTGAATACAGGACTGAGCATGCAGCCCTGGGGGGGCCCGGTGCTCAGTGTGGTGGTGCTGGAGGTATAGCTCCTGATCCGCACTGCCTGAGGTCTTTCAGTCAGAAAGTCCAGGATCCAGTTAATGAGGGGGGTGTTCAGGCCCAACAAGCTCAGCTTCCCAATCAGGGGTTGGGGAGATGATTGTACTGAATGCTGTACTGAAATCTATGTACAGCATTCTGATGTAAGTGTCCTTCTTGTCAGGATGTATCAGTGCCAGGTGGAGTGTGGTGGAGATGGCATCTTCCGTTGAATGGTTTGAACGATACGTGAACTGCAGGGGGTCCAGTGAGTGGGGACTTGAAGTGTATCATGACAAGCCGCTCAAAGCACCTCATTGGTGCCACCCCCAGCCTCTCAACAGGGTTTCACCCTCAGAGCCATGGTCAAACCAAGTGCATGGATTAAGAATTAGAGAAATCTCTGAGATGCATGACCTCACAGAATGCAGCTTCTTGGAGTCGTTTCTTCCCTTAAATTAAGTACAGACTCCACAGCTCTCTGACCTCTGCCTGTTCATCAACCATGAGCTACCGCAAGCATTCTGCCTGATTCTTCTGCCTCGCTTCGCGGGAGTGTCACCGCTTCTTTTCTATATGAGCTGGCTTGGCACTTCTGCATTCCTGCCATGGAGCTATACTCTTTGCTCTTCCGCATTCTCACCACAGAGATCATTCAGAGAAACAGTAAAAGCTTGCTCTGCACTTGGATCCTTCACCTCCACGCATTAGCATGACACATACTAATTAAAACTTTAACTGTTTTTAATTTATTATACTTTTTTTACATTATACAGCAGTGTCCAAACTTTAAACGGGGGCCAGGAGTTGGTCTTATAAAAATTTAAATTAAAAAAACTACTTTTATTTGTCACATACACAATATGATATGCGTTCAATGCTTATATGTCTGCTCATGACCTTAAAGTCAGGATTATCTATAAGTAATAAATTATGTAATAGAATAAGAATAAAATATAAAAAAAAACTTAGCTGCAGTTAAAAAGAAGAAAAATAAAAAAAATATGGGATATAAAATATTTTTAAAAACTTAGCTGTACAAAATATAGACAATAATGGCTGTACAAATATGGAAAATATGGGAAAATTTGCAATGTGCAACAGTGTGTGAAATGAAATAAAATAGAAATGTTCAAGAATGTCTAGGGTGAGTGCAAATATGAATGAATGCTCAAATGTATAATTTCCATAAATGGAACATAAATGTCTTGGTTGTGAGCAATGTCCAATGTCCATAAAGTGCAGTGTGCAAAAGAATGTTTTTAGTCCTGTGTGCCTGTGTGGTGTTTTGGTTGAGAGATCATATCGCCTATAGGAAGAAACTCCTCCTCAGTCTTGCTTGCTATAGACTGGAAGCTCGGTGTAAATGGTGCGCTCAGCTGATCTCACCACCCTTTGTAGAGGTTGTTTGTCCTGCATTGTGCTGTTCCCAAACCAGGTTGTGATTTTTTTCCCCATCGGGATGCTCTCTATAGTCCAGGAGTAAAAGTTTCTAAGCACCTTGGAGGACAGTTTGAAGCCTCTCTTTTTCACCACTGTGTTGATGTGACAGGACCATGACAGGTCCTGCATGATGTGAACACAGAGGTATCTGAAGCTGACCACTCTATCCACTCTATCCGTTGATGACAGAGGTTTGAACGCTCCTCGCCTGCTTTGTACTGAAGTCCACTATCAACTCCTTTGTCTTGCTGACATTTAGACGGATACTGTTCATCTGGTGCCAGTTCTCCAGATTTCCAATCTCGTCCAGGTAGGCCGTATCATTGTTGTCAGAGCCTCGAAGCGAGCATAGAAGGTGTTCTGCTCATCTGCCAGAGACACATCCCCGTTGATCATACCGGATGTTGCTTTGTAGTCCATTATATATATATATATATATATATATATATATATATACTCTATTAGAGCTGTGACTCTAGTTTCCTCCCGTAATACTGCTTTGCCTCCTTCATCACTTTCTGGACATTATATGACGCAGCCTTGTACAGGTCCATATTGTTCTAAAGTTAAAATAAGTGAAGTGGTGGATCTGAAGTCATTCAACGAGGAACAACTGTGACACAGAGTATGACATCACAGTATGCATCACCTCACAGTCACTAATGGAGCAAAGGTACACAGGCACCATCTGTGAGCTCTCTATGAGGTAACAGTATATATGTGTATAAAAACCTTCGTGTAAGTCAAGAGACTGCAGTCAGTAACATGTGAGACAGGGAAGCACATCGGCTGCTGGTCATCTCAGGGACACTGATGGTATGATAATACCACTCTAATACTTATACAAAGGACTGATTACTGATTATAACTTAAATCTAAGTTATTTGATATTTGATTTAATTACTATTCTGCTCAATACAAGTAAGAAACCGTCATTTATATTATGCTATGATTGTTGTTTGAGTGTAATTTCCATGTATTCACAAAAAATGTAATATGATATTGTGTATTATATGTTTAAATGTTAAGCTTACTTAAATAATTGTGTTGTATTTGTTTACATTTTATTTGCCTAATATTCATTAGAAGTAGTAATTTAACTATTATTTATCAGAAATAGTGATGTACATCTTTTTGTGGTTTTTCATTTAAGGTTATCGACCACTTTGTAAGAGACCACCCCTAGAGGGCACTGTGTGCAGGTTCGTGTGTTTTTCTGTAGTTTTGTTAGTCGACTCAATTTCCCAGAAGGCACCTCGATCAGGTGATGACGGAGCTCACCTGAATCGAGGTAGCTCATTAGAAGTGTTATAAATAACCGGTTGTTCTGGGTTGAGCATTTATACTGTCAAGTGGACATTTGTTTTGGTTTTGTTTTTGTTTTAATTTATTCTAGTTTGTTTATATGGGCTCTGAATAATTCTGTTATTCATATGATGTGTCTGTTTAAATGTACCTTTTAATTCCTGTGATTTAAATAAGAACTGTGCCGTGTGTTCCTAGTGTTTCCCCTTGTCTTGTGTCTTTAGTGTTTCTCACCTGTTTCTAGCCTCCCCCTCCTGTGTTGAGTGTCTTCTCTGTAACCTGTAGTGTCTCCCCCTAAGCCTCTAGTGTCTTAGTTCCATCCCTGACTCTAGTGTGTCAGCTTTGTGCCTTCGTGTCAGCTAAGAGTCTGTGTATGTCAGAAGATCCTGTGTGTGCTAAGGGACAGAGCACTGTGTTTTGTTTTGTTTTTGTTTTTTGTTTGAAAACATAAAAGATTTTCCATTTAAACACTAGCCCTTCTGCGCCTATGCCTGCCCTCTGTGCCCGAGTCTATTACATCCGCCAGAACTGCCAGTCCTACAGTACCAGTTCGTGACCGCTTAGTTGAGTCCACTTTGAAGAATTGTTGTGTAACCTGCAAAGCTGTGAGACACAAGAATTACAAGTGAGTCCAGAGTTGATCATGTCCCCTGTAGTTGGCTAATGGCTTTTTTCGAGCTTGAAGGAAAAGTTGATGTGCAAATTCCCAGATAACTCGACACGTCACCCGACGCAAGTCCAGTGTTAAAGGCAGCAGTGCAAGATCTCAGTGTCGCAGATGGTTTTATCCACCCACAGCTTCTTTTTGGGAAACGCTCTGATAGTTAAACATGATCGACCTTAAACATGTTGATGTCATCAGAGCTGCACTGGAACATATCTCAATCTGCATCATCTAGTGCATCCTGTAGCGTAGCCACCGATTTGTCTATCCAGAGAGCGACCTCCCTCTGAACCGGGACTTTCTGCTTTGTTAAACTCTTTGTTTATATTTTGGCGTAAGGAAGATGGCGGCATGGTCAGATTTGCGAAATGGGGGGACGAGTTGTGCCTTGTAGCCATCCTTGATTGTGGTGTAACAGTGGTCTAGTGTCCTTTCACCCTTGGTGTGGCAGGTGATATGCTGATAAAAGTTTGGAGCTGCACGTTTGAAGTTAAAGTCCCCTTCCACAATAAGCGCAGCATCCCGGTGTTGGGACTGGTACTGTGTGAGTGCCTCATACAGCTTGCATAAGACAGTGTCCGTGTCCACCTGTGGTGGAATATAAATGGCGCTAATTATAACTGATGTAAATTCCAGAGTAAGGTAAAAAGGACAACATGGGATCGTCAGTCATTTCAGGTTGGGTGTGCAGGAGCATGTGAGAGGAATAATGCTTGCGCTCTTGCACCAGCTATTGTTCATTATTAAACACACGCCGCCTCCCCTTGACTTCTCGTGCAGTGAGTCCAGTGTTCTGTCCATGCGGTGAACCGAGTCGGTTCTTTAGTTCTCCCTCAGGATCTTACTCGGCCACCTTGGTTTTGGGGTTAAAAACGTCAAATTGTGAATACATTGTATACGAATAAAAATAAGAGTATCTCTGTCATACCTAATGTGCTCAATTTTAATGAATTTGCCGATTTTAAGTTACTGAAAACTAATTTAAAAAACATAAAAAGAGGTCGCAGCAGTCGCGATGGCATAGTTCAGGGCTGGCTATATAATCAATCATAAACATGTCTACTATACAGTTTGTTTGGAGTTGAAATTAAATACTGGATATAAGCTGTGTAAAGTGTAAAACTACAAAATCATAATCTTGTTGCCACAGACTCACCTGATACAGTCAGGGTAACAGGATGACTGATCACTGAGCTTTGAGAGTCACTTTTCTGTGCTCTGCAGGTGTAGATACCACTGATGGAGTCTTCAACAGACTTGATATCAAACTGTTTTAGCGGTGAGCTTGCTTTCTTCAGATGGTCATGATGACGACGCGAATGTGAATGTACAGAAAGAACGTGTTTGGACAAGTCCGGACACTGAGTTTTTTCCCTGTGTGTCAGTCCGTCCGACTGATGATTTATCCAATCGGATGTGGTTGCGGGGCTTAGCCACGCCTCACTTGGTTCCCCCTTTTGTGCATACATTCGGCCGGGTTTATGGCTGTCACGTGGGGCCAAGCCGATTGCACTTTTAATTACCTTTATGAAGTAATTTTTACATGAGCTCTTGTTCATGCAACCAATTTTCCGGGTACACCACTGTTGTTTGAATAAAATAAGCTTTCAATCGATACCACACATCCCCTATCTTACTTACTCATTTATAGCTTTGTTCAATAAACAGGCTTTGTAAATGCTAATGATACCTTTAAAGTTATGTAGAATGAACAAACATAACACACAGATATAAAACATACTGAATATAGGTTTCTAGCATTTTTATCCTACTGGCACTATTAAAGATTGCTTAACTAGTGTCTCTGCTGTATTCCTCTTTGTTCTTTGAAAGTCATTTGGAGAACGCATGTGTCCTGGGATCACTGAGATGTTCAAAGTGTGACTTGGTGGTCCCGTCCCCGTCCCCAACTCAGGGTGAAGCTGTAAAACTGTCCGCTTTGTTTACAGGATCGCCAATTTACACAATGGGTTTAGGTCTAGTTTGAGGCATCTGGCTTTAGTGTAGCTTCAAGCCCAGAAAACTTCCTGTCCCATGCCTGGTTAAGATCCTGCAGCTTAGTTTTACAACCTCTCCTTTATGTTCCTGAATGAGATAAGGTTATTGGGATGGCACCATGATGTCTGGAGAGGAGGTTCTGAAATGTGATCGAGTGTTTGCTCTTAGTTGGGGGTCTGCTCAACCCTACAGGGCGCTATCAATAAGAGGCGCAAACCCTGTTGATGGACCCTCGCCAGCACTCCTGGGAGCAGAACTATAGGTGGAAACGCATAAAGGCGTAATCTGGGCCACGTTTGGGCCATTGCGTCCAGACCCAGGGGAGCTGGAGGAGTCAGACTGTAGTAAAGGGGGCATTGTGCTGCCTCTTGTGAGGCAAAGAGGTACACCTCTGCTATGTAAAATCTTTCCCAGATTTTACTGACTACTTTGGGGTGGAGTTTCCATTCCCCATGTTTTACAGCTTGTCTGGATAGCAAGTCTGCTCCTACATTCATATGCCCTGGAATGTAAATCGCCCTGAGTGACAGGATCTTGTCCTGTGCCCAAAGCAGAACCTGGTGCGCTAGCTTGTTCAAGCGGCGCGAGCGCAGTCCACCCTGGCGATTTATGTATGAAACTACCGCAGTGCTGTCCACCCGCACTAGGACATGGTAGCCTCTCAACTGCTGGAGGAAGTGTTTCAGGGCCAGAAACAGAGCCATAATTTCGAGGCAATTGATTTGCCACGGGAGAAGATGACCTCTCCAGCTCCCTTGTGCTGGAAGGCCACCCAAGACGGCACCCCAGCCCGTGAGGGAAGCGTCTGTTGTTAGCATCTTGCGACGACAAGACGGACCTAGAGTGGGACCCAAAGTCACAGATTCGACACGAGCAGGAGAACAGCTGTGCCCAAATTGTGACCGAATCCCATGTGACACCCCAATATGTTGTCCTCTGAACAGGAAGGAGAACGCTTTTTGTGGCATTGAGTCTCAATCCTAAAGAATGAAGATGGGCTAGGACGACATCCCGATGTCGAAGCGCGAGCTCCTGAGACTGGGCCAGAATCAGCCAGTCGTCGATGTAATTCAAAATATGGATGCCCTGGAGTCGTAAAGGAGCCAGAGCTGCATCCATGCATTTTGTATATATGCGGGGTGACAGAGCTAGGCCAAATGGAAGAACCCGATACTGGTAAGCTTCGCCCCGGAAAGCGAACCTCAGGAACTTCCTGTGCTGTAGCAATATTTCTATATGGAAATATGTGTGCTTGAGATCGATTGTCAAAAACCAATCCTCTGGTTGGATTTGAGAAACAATCATTTTGACAGTCAACATTTTGAATCTGAATTTCCTGAGATAGCAGTTCAAGCCGCGAAGATCCAAGATCGGACGCAACCCCCCCCCCCCCTCTCTCTTGGGCACCAAAAAGTACCGACTGTAGTAGCCCAACTCTCTGTCTGGGAGGGGAACATGTTCTATGGCCCCTTTGCCCAGCAGAGTCTGTAACTCCTGGGCCAGCAGATGTGCTCGGTCCGGTTTCACGAAAGTGGAGACCACTACAGTCCTTTGTACCCAAGGAGATACGCCTGGCAGTTGTTTCCACGCTGCCAGCTTCTCCGAAAGGGGCACAAGCTTTGACACTATGGCTGGATGGGGGGTGTTAGGTGTTGGGTATCCTGAAGCGTGGCAGGAGATGCCCGAACACCCAACTTTTCGTTGGAGCGCTCCTTGAAACACCAGTGGTGGCGGGTATTGAACACCGGCCTCCTGGGAGTGCCAGGGAGGAGGCCCTGTTTTGTGACGAAAATCCAGGCGCCCCTACCTGGGGGGAGACACCCCCATGGCCCCAGGCGCACGAGTCTCAGGGCTTCTTCTTTGAAGAGAGGAAGCTCCTCAGATCCGTTCTCTTCGAGGCAGATTTTTGAGAAGAGCGGCGAGCCCCACCCTAGTCTTTACGAGGGGGTGCGCGGCTGGTCACACTCTCCTCCTGCACCTCACGCCTGATAGGGGCCAGACCTGGCCGGTGCTGGGTGGCCGACGGTCCCAGTTCTTGAGCACAGCGGGGAAGGAACCTCCCAAAGGCCTGTTCATATAGCTTCGCCTCCTGAAACCTAGTGGCGACGGAATTAACAGTGTCGCCAAAGAGGCTGGAAGGTAAGACGGGGGCATCAAGGAGGACAGCACGATCCTTATCCTTGATGCCCGCGAGGTTCAGCCACAGATGCCTCTCCGTGGATACCATGGCAGCCAAAGAACGGCCCACAGCACGGGCCGTCTGCTTGGTTGCAACGGAGAGACCGGTCCGTGGCTCGGCGCAGCTTTACAAATGCCCTGTCATCAATAACCCCGCCGGTGCTCAGGTCCTTCAGCAGGTCAGCCTGATAGGCCTGCAAAACCGCCATGGTGTGCAGTGAAGCGCCAGCCTGACCTGCTGCCTGAAAAGCTTTCCCCACCAAAGCAGATGTCAATCTACACGGCTTGGAGGAGAGAGTAGGCTTTTGCAGGGAGGATGATGTCCCAGGAGAGAGATAGCCCGCAAGCGTCTCTTCTATCTGGGACATCATCATATAACCGCGTGCTTTCGCATCAACGATATTCGAATAAGTCGAAGTCGATGGCACAAAAACACGTGATGAATATGGCTTGCTCCATGAAAGAGTTATTTCATCATGGAGGTCACCAAAGAAGGGGAGAGAGAGACGTTGAGGCTCCTCTCACCGACCACCCGACAGAAACCTGTCGTCCAATCTCGAATGCTTGGGGAAATCTCGCTTCTGCGGCCAGTCGATATGCAATCGCTCGACCGCACGCGTTATAACCTCTAATAATTCCTCATAAGCTCTGTCAGCACTGGAGGAGCGTTGTGAGGAGGCTACTTCCATGGAAGCGAGAGAGGAGGATTCTTCCGCTCCTTCACAAGAAGCGCCGGAGCGTGCTTGCGATGCGGAAGCTAAAACTTCCTGATCCGGAGAGAGCGAGAGAGAAATTGGAAATTCCGTCTCGTGCGCATCTGCCAGATCAGCACGCGAGCCCCAGGAATGCGCCGCAGCTTGCGGTTTCTCTTTAAAGAAAGCGAGCCGCGCGCGAAGCACCTTAATAGGAAGAAGATCACAGTACTCACAGTCTCCCTGAAGCCCGAGGCGAGCGTATTCTTCCCCCAAGCACTCGAGACAAAATTCATGAAGATCGCCTTCTGAAAGAGATCTATCGCATGGAGGCACACATCTCTTAAGCAACTCCGCCATATCGGTGAGTTAATGCTGTTATTTTCCTTTTTATTTTTGCTTTCGTTATGTCTTGTACATGCACAAGCAAACACAAAGCGGTCCTGAAGACAAAAAGATCTGAGGATATTTCCGGTTCATTCCTATTTATAACCTGCAGGTGCACCTTATTCGGTGATGTCATGCCTGGCAGAGGTTATAAGCCGAGGTATTCGGCGGTTTTGACATGCACAGGCTTCACAACCGGACAACAAAGAGAAGTTCAAAAAGCGTTTTCACGCAGCATCGAGTGTAGCTTTTGAAAGGGAACACAACCTTCTTTGCTCCAATTCAAATTAAACATGTACAAAAAAAGTACACTCACCTTGAGCAGATGACACTGGTTTAAGTGATATCAGCACTGAATAAAAACAGAAAAAGAACACATGGCTTAAACATTCAAAATATTAAATGCATGGTTAAACATTGCACTTATTAGACACACTGATGAACTGATGTGCTCTCACATTGATGTGTAGAATTTGCTGTTGATTGTCTGGCACCTGGGGACAAATTCTTGATGCACAATGCCGCAAATGTTGTAAAAGACAATGAGCATGCACTTGGTGAACCTGCCTCTCCTTTTTCATTCATGGAGATGATGGGCTCTTCCACTGTTAAGACTGTTGCTTCATCTCAGAGCCGTACCTGTGCACTCAAGCTTTGTCACTGGTAATGATACTTGACATAAAGGATGAGTCACCCATGGCACCCTGAGTTTTTTAGCAGACTTAAATACAATGGTTCTTCTGTTCCTGGATCAGCAAAGGAAAGGAAGACCAAGAGTCGCCTCTGCTGCAGAGGATAAGTTCATCCGAGTCACCAGCCTCAGAAATCGCAGATTAACAGCAGCTCAGATCAGAGAGCAGGTCAATGCCACACAGAGTTCTAGCAGCAGACACGTCTCTAGAACAACTGTTAAAAGGAGACTGTGTGAATCAGGCCTTTATGGTAGAAGATCTGCTAGGAAACCACTGCTAAGGACAGGCACCAAGCAGAAGAGACGCGTTTGGGCTAAAGAACACAATAAAGAAAACTCTTTGAATGAGAAGGTGTGTCCAAACTTTTGGTATGTACTCTGTATAATGTTATGGCTATATATATTATGGCATGCCATTTAGGAAAATATTTATGAGAGAACTTAATGAAAACCCTGAATATATTGATTGAAACTCTATATATATTTGAATGGATTCTGAATATATTGAATGAACAGTGAGAATATTAAATGGATTCCGAATATATTGATTGAAACTCTATATATATTGAATGAAAAGTCTGAATATATTTAATGGATTCCGAATATATTGAATGAACCGTCAGACTATTGAATGGATTCTGGATATATTGAATGGATTCTGAATATATTGATTGTAAACTCAATATATAAAAAAATAATAAAAAAAAAAAACTATTAAACTGAATATTGAAAAAAGAATAGTAGTTGTTATTAGCAATGATAGAGTGGATTACAGTACAATAGGTTTTAAATGTGTAATCCACATAACGGAAAAGCTATTGAAAATTCATATTTTTTAAATAAAAAAATTACTTAAAAATCTATTAAACTGAATATTGCAAACAGAATGGTTGTAGTTATTACCAATGATAGAGTGGGTGATAGTGCAGTTGGTTTTACATGTGAAATTTCAATAGGAAAAAAGTTATTGAATTTTGTTGATTTGTCATTTTTTGCAACTCAGTCTGTACCAAAGTGCATTCATTTTCATACATACCTTTACAATTATTATTATTATTTAAATAATTAAAAAAAAACCTGACTCTCATTTAACAAATTATCTGTTTTATTAGCACAAGAATTGTGTCATCATTTATTTTTAAATGTACATTAATATAATTATTAATCAATTAAACAAACAAATAAACAAATAATCCATACTGTAGCCTAACAGTGTAATATGTTTGATGTCCTGTGAGGTCTTTCTCTGTATTCTAGTCTATTCTTCTGTAAACACATGGTTGGGTCTTGGTCATGCACTTTTTAGACGGTCCCTTAGTGACTCCATCTCTATAAAGTGCCGGTAAGCAGCGTTTCTGAAAGATTTAGCTCCAGCAGGCTGTAACAGGAGAAGATCTAAAAATATATTTATTTGTAGTAGCTTCTCTGTCCACTCCAGATTAAGAACATATATGATTTGTAATTCTTGTGTCTTTATTTCTCAAAATATTGAAGGAATAATCTTGAATGTGTGGCGAATGTCCAATATAAAACCAACTTCACGGCGGTCTGTGACCGGACTTCCGCCGTGAAATAGCGAATAAATTTCTTCATCCGTAGTCTGATACTGAGTGCGGGTTGCGCCACCACTTTGGGCCGTACACGCTCTCACCAATGTGTTGACCATCTCTCCATTTTTCAGAATTGCAGCAACCAAGCTTCTTGCCGACTCACTCATCCTTTCTAAAGATGGCGCTGTCTTTCGATGACGTCATGTTTCATTCAATATATACTTAGTTTTCATTCAATATATTCAGACTTCATTCTATATATATATATTTTTCCAATATATTATGAGTTATCATGAAGTTCTCTCATGAATATTTTCATGCCATAATATATAAAGTCGAAAAATTTGAAAATCGTGCAAAAGTTCATTTATTTCAGTTATGCAACTTAAAAGGTAAAACTAGTATATGAAATAGACTCATCATATGCAAGGCCAGATAGTTCAAGCCATGATTTGTGATAATTGAGATGATTATGGCTTACAGCTTATGTAAACCCCACATCCACAATCTCAGAAAAGTATAATATTGTTCAATAAGGTTCAATATTCAATGCTCAAAATGTCCCACTCCAATCAGCTAACTAAGCCATAACACCTGCAAATGGTCCCTGAGCCTTTAAATGGTCTCTCAGTCTGGTTCAGTAGGAACCACAATCATGTTAAAGACAGCTGACCTGACAGTTGTGCAGAAAACCATTATTGACATCCTCCAAAAGGAGGGAAAGGCTCAAAAGATAATGTGTGGAAGGAAAAGGTGCACAAGCAGCAGGGATGACCGCAGCCTGGAAATAATTATCAAGAAAAGACCATTCAAAAGTGTTGGGGACTTTCACAAGGAGTGGACTAAGGCTGGAGTCAATGCATCAAGAACCACCACACACAGACAGATCCTGGACATGGGTTTCAAATGTCGTATTCCTTTTGTCAAGCTGCTCCTGAACAACAAACAATGTCAAAAGCATCTTACCTGGGCTAAAGAAAAAAATGGTCTGTTGCTCAGTGTTCCAAAGTCCTCTTTTTGATAAGAGCAACTTTTGCACCTCATTTGGAAACCAAGGACCCAGAGTCTGGAGGAAGAATGGAGAGAGACACATTGCAACATGCTTGAAGTCCAGTGTGAAGTTTCCACAGTCTGTTTTGATTTGGGGAGCCATGTCATCTGCTGGTGTTGGTCCACTGTGCTTCATTAACTGTGCGGTCAATGTCGTTGTCTACCAGGAGAGCACTTCCTGCTTCCTTCCGTGGACGAGCGTTATGGGGACGCTGACTTAATTTTCCAGCAGGACTTGGCACCTGCCCACACTGCCAAAAGCACCAAAACCTGGTTCAATGACCGTGGGATTACTGTGCTTGATTAGCCAGGAAACTCGCCTGACCTGAACCCCATAGAGAATCCGTGGGGCATTATCAAAAGAAAGATGAGACACATGACACCGAAAAATGCAGAAGAGCTGAAGGCAGCTATTGATGCATACTGGTCTTCCATAACACCTTAGCAGTGCCACAGGCTGATAGCTCCCATGCCACGCCGCATTGAGGCAGTAATTGCTACAAAGTGGCCCAATCCAAGTACTGAGTAAATATGCATACTTATACTTTTCAGAGGTCCGATATTGTTCTATGTACAATCCTTGATATTGTTCTATGTACAATCCTTGTTTTATTGATTTATACCATCTCCTTTTAAACGCACATTGCTAAATAGACAACGATTTTTTAAAAATTTATTTTAAGTTGTCTATATTTTTGGGGCCTCTTCTTGTTTCTGTATAACAGTTTTTTTTTTTTTTTTTGATAATTGGTAATTTGTCAATAAACATTTATTTATTCATTCATTCATTTAGTTTGTTTTAATTGATTGTTTTTGTTTGTGTAAATATATCCTATCTGGCAAAAACAGTTAATATTTTGTTGGACTGTCTTTTGCTGTGATTAATGTGTTAATTTGCCAGGTCATTATTGTAACAACTTTACGTAACATAGTGATGACACATCTTTGCTTAAACCAGTAATTTCACCAGTCAAGCTTTCCATGTATCCTGACAACATTGATTAAACAGCTGCATCAAATATGTGCTTACAAAACTATTGCCAGTTAAAACATATTAATCACAGCAGTAAAATGAGCTTTTGTTTATTTAAATGGCACTTGTGCTTTATGCACAAACAGTAACAAAACATTATAAGATTTTTTTTTCCAATAAGTTAAAAATACATTTACTTACTGAACATCACAGAGAGTAGATTGAGCTCCATCTTGTTCCTGTAATGACTGACTGACTGACTGACTGAGAAGTGATGTGTTTGACTGTCTCTACACTTCCTGTTGCCTTTCTGTGTGTTTGTGTGTGTTTGTGTGTGTGTGTGTGTGTGTGTGTGTGTGTGTGTGTGTGTGTGTGTGTGTGTGAGAGAGAGAGAGAGAGAGTAATACCATCTACACTGACTTTGAGATTGCACTAACAATGTTAATTGTGCTAGTGATTTTAATGCAAGCAGTGGTAATGGCTGCAGACTGAAGGAGAATGCCAACATGGGAAATATCTCCTCTGTTTCCTTCTCTTTATGCCATCAGTATTCCTTAAATGTTTTAAAGAGTCCATTGTTGTTTGGGATCCCAAAGAAATCCCACCCTGCTTGCATCAATGACTATCTGCCTATAGCACTGACCTTAGTTGTCAGTGCTTTGTAAAATTGGTTAGAGACTTCAACATCTATTCATTACCTGACACACTTGACCCAGTACAGTTTGCATACCATCCAAACCAGTCGATAAATGATCACACCTTCAAACATCAATCATTCACCTGGACACTAGGAAGGGGAATTAAATGTTAAAATGTTGTTTCTTGAGTACAGTTCAGCATTTAATGTTATAATTCCCTCCACACTCACCACCAAGCTGGAGAACCTGGCACCTAGCCCATCTCAGTGGCTATCCAACTTCCTAACTGGCAAACCACAGGCAGTAACAGTGGGCAGACATATCTCTGTCTCCCTCACCCTCAGCACTGGAGCTCTCCAGGGTTGTGTTCTAATCCTCCTGCTCTACTCTAAAACATATGACTGTGTAATTGTTACCCACTACACCATGATCATGGCCCTAATTAACAACGAAACAACAACAAGAAGGCCTTACTGGAGAAGATCAGAAACCTGGAGAACTGGGGCTACAGGAATAACTTCCTCCTGAACAAGACAGAGGAGCTGATAGTGGACTTTAATAAAGAAAGAGAGGAACCACCAGACCCCTGTCATCAACAAGAGTTCAGTGGAGAGAGTGGACAGCTTCAGATACCTTGGTGTTCACATCACGCATGACCTTAAGGCCTCCTAAACTTAATTCTTAATACTATTTTATTTACTTTGTTCATATTGCACATTTTTCATCTTAAAGTTCTTCATATTTGTGCAATTTTCTTTGATTGTATATTTTTCTATTTGAATATTCTATTTGTAGCTTGAATTATACTCCACGATATATATTTCAAGTACAACATAAATAAAACCCCAGATACCTGGGATTTTTGTTCTGTGTGTCAGCTATGACCCTGTCACACCTCCTCCTCATTCTCACATCTATCAACATTAAAGAAAAAAAGGAGAAAAACTAACCAATAAACAACTAATATTTACTTATAATAAATATTCATTATTTAATTAGTTAGACAAATTCATTAATATGTAATGACTATAGAGAGTAAGGGGAGCCTGCGAAGAGATCTTGATGCTCCTACGAAAGGATAAAAGCACAGCATGAAAAATAGAGACTGGTTGTGCCTACGATTTCCATTTATGTTCCACTTGCACATAGACGGCCTCTTTCTGTTACGGAGACATAGACTCAGAAAATGATCTTACAAAGATTTTATTAACAGTTTGTGGAACAATGAAAACACTGAATGGAAAATAACCGGAAAGTCTTAGCTGTGTGGATGACGGAGCTGGTGGAAGCGTGGAGACGAACAACAAAGACGTAGAACATTCAACGAGGACGCAACAGGAGACGAGACATAGGAACGCAGACGTGGAACAAATCGTGCTCAGGTAGGTTGCGGAGTCTGTTTCCGTGATTGTTATTTGGGGTCTGACCTTCTGTTGAGTTTGGCAAGCTGATCCTGGAGCAGCGCACCCAGCTCCAGCAGGGTTTGCATTTGGCCCTGATCCCCTGTCAACCGGCACACACTGATATGCTGGATGTCGCCATGTAGCCAGCTGAGTCCCTTTCCAGCTCGCCTGCATTGTTCGCTCACCCTCTTCATTTTCTCTCCAAGGTGCCCCGAGTTGTTCCGCCGGATGGCAAACCGACTACCCCCAAAGGTCTCTTGCCCCGACATCATGGTCACAGCCACCCCCCCCCCCAAAAATAAAAATAAAAAATTCCGGGAGAGGCCCCTCCTCTGTGCCACTTTTCGGTTTTATTAAAATACCTGTTCAGTCTCCACCTCTGCAAGTATGCCTCTCCTTCCGCCCACACACAGCACCCATGACACTTTCACACTTCTCTCAAACCATCAATCCTCTCCATCCAAGATTATTGTCCTCAAATGTGTGTCCTCTCTCATTCAGGTGAAGGTACACTGCTGCTTCTGGTCCTGAGACATCGCTGCTTCTGTGTGCTGGTACATCCTGCTGTGTCAGTGTAGGTTGTCTTCCCAATTAAGAACTGTGCACACTCTTCACTGAACTGGACATTGGTGTCCAGTCTTTGAGGTGGATGAGTCTCTGTCTAAGTGGGTTGCTGGGTTTAAAGTGAACCGGTATGTGGTGTTTTTCAAAAAATCCTTTTTGCCTTCTCGGATGGTCCAGTCACATAGACGCGTTTTTTCTTTTACCTCTGGGTCTCAGCTTTCTCGTTTGTTGTCGTTCTGTTGGATCTGGAAATTATTTTCTTAGGAAGGAACAAATATACATATGGACACAATTTGAAGCTGTAAAGGTTTAAAGTTGCGTAATTGAATAAACAGGTCACTCTGCTTCAATGACCTTGCTAACACCAGGAGAGGCAGTCACACACACACACACACACACACACGCTGTCTATCAGAAAGTTCTCTGATTATTAACAGCAAAAGATATAACATCTGTGCTATTGACATCTGTTACTTTAAAGAACATAAGCCATTGTAAAATGATAAGATTGAAGGGTGTGTGTGTATTTATGCTCTTTTTTAGATTAGATTCATCCTGACATATACTACCATTGTGCTATAGTTATGCAGCTTTGTATGAATGTAAAACTCCTGTACATGTAGCTACTGTAATAAACAAACAACAACAACAAAAAAATACTTGTCATCATCCACTATTACAGTTCTGCTCTCAGTATGGCATGGCATTGCATAAACTAACAATTATTATGCAATAGAATAAGTTGTGTAATTTTATAATTTACCAACAGTGAATTTAACACTGAACTTTTTTAGAGTGCAACCAAGTTACGACTTTAGTTTCCAAGCTGAAAATCGTATATGGACATTGTTTAGGAGAAACGTTACTTGAATTGAATAAGGTTCATGTTGAAAGTTACTAATCATATGTTAAGTTATACTTTACCATATGTAGTTAAAACACTGTTTAGTTAAAAGCTTGTTATCAGTCTCACCCATGACTTTCACACTTCCTTCTGATACCCCACATTGCCAAATAGACAAAAAAAAAATCCCTATTGTCAGAGCCTCTTCTGCATAACTTTTGCTGTTGTTTTTTACTCTAATACTGTAGGTAAATAACATTTTATATGTTTGTTTATTTATTTGTTTATTTTAACTTTTATATATACTGTAACAACTCAGGTCTCAGAAGGGGCAGAACCATGTGAAAATACTCTACACTGTTCGGAACAAGCAGATCTGCAGGTTGGTACCTGGCAGAGTTTGGGCATGTCTATTTGAAGGTCCTGATACCTGTGCACGTTGTGCAATCATTAGGTAGCACCTGTAAAGGTATCAGGGCCAAGCCAGAGGAACACAGAGTCCTTAGAGTTAAAGTCTTGGCAGCAAGCCAAGACAAAGGCTAAAGACCCAGTCTCAGTCTTCATATTAAGGTGGCATGATCAAGAGTAAGCAAGAATATTGTTGTACTAAATAACATTTATGCAGTATATTCAGAGTCTCTTAAGTTGCTATTAATTCTAGGTTGTTGTTGTTTAAGTGTTACTGCATCTGCTTTTAATGTCAGACAACATTCAAATGTAAATAATTCCCTCTTCCTCAGGTGAACATGTCTCAGCTCTTCTTAAATTTGTGTAAATAGAAACTGGATTCTAGATTCTAAAATTGACATTGTTACCATTTTTAATCCCTGGAATGGAAATTATTAAAATAATTTTTTATTTTTATTTCTTTATATAGAATATAAAATTTTTATATTTTATAAAAAGGAACCACTACCAGTGCTTGTCCATTTTTATTAAATATAAACGGCCTCCGAGTGGTGCACTGGTAAAGGTCTAGAGAGAGCTGATTGGCCGAGCTCTCTCAGAGGGGAGGGATGAGAGGTACTTAGTGCTCCCACATTAATCACGGCTTTACAGCCAATCAGGGGCGTCTGTGAGCTCACGCAAGCGGAAGGAGCAGATAGCGCTGTCCTCCGAGTGTGTTATCGGGGGAAAATCCAAATATAAAGTAAAATATTTTATAAAACATGCCAAAGAAAATGATTCTATTTGTAAAATAGCATAAAAAAACATGTGTTGTTTATAGAGTGATAAAAAAACATTACAACGCAAGGTACGATAAGGAAAACCGCAGGTTCTTCCATATGTCATCAGCATGTCCCTCCTCCAACAGAGCAGCAATGAGCATTTACTGAATCCGAACAGAGTTGTTTACATACACCAATGATCAATAGCTCATGATACATACATTTAAACAATTTATTCATACAGATGTACCTGTTTTACGTGGAAATATAATGGGTTGTCACTAAACTATTTACCCTGACAAAGAGCCGTATAAGAACAGTAGCAGTTGGCACACCTAAAAATAGATGAAGGATCAGTGGCGGCCGGTCAATACGGCGCGCAGGGGCGCCGCCCCCCTTAAAGTACGGCAGAGAAGAATGCTACTTTAACATTTAATTATTTAACATAATAATTATGCATTTTAATAATGAAATAAAGTAATTTAGTCACAATATTCCGCTGTATTTCTTAATATAATGTATTTGCAATTGAAAACAATCTAAACTGTATTACGTTCATTTGTGTTCATGTACGCGGGGCACCGGACAAACAAATGTCTATGTAAATTTTTGAAAAGCATGTGACTTGAGGCTGAGCTCTAATTGGATCTTTTCAAATAATCCTGGGGTCGCAGCTCTGTGCTCCCTGAACCCTCCCACTTTTGTTCTTAGCGAATCAATATTGTTTTTAAATATTTGGGCTCATGTGATTGGACCATGTGATTCTCAACGAGTCTTTTCCAGCACTTCTTATGGCGAGCGGAGCTGCTGACTGGATGCGATGTGAGTCAGGACTTTATTTTATACTAGTAGTAATGATGCGCACTTATCTGATAAATGGCTATTTACAGGTGAGTATTAAAAGTTAAATTTTTATTTTGTTTGTGCCCCCCAATTTTTTTTTTTGCACCAGCCGCCACTGTGCAAGATTATTATTTATAATTTAAATAAAAATGCTTTTCTATATGTGGGCTATTGGTGTTTACTTACACTATTTGTTCATTTAAACCAAATGAGGTTTGGGCTCCAGGATGTTGAGGCTGCATTGTGATCAACCTCTCTAAGTTCCTATGTAGTCTAATCAAAGCTCAACCGCACACATAAAGCTTTCCACAGCGCACCGGGAGAAGTAAACTAATGATTATTAATGCATCGAGAAAAACAGCAAGGAGACTGACTCTGACCATTTTAATAATTAATTGATAAATGAGTGATTTCTTTGGTTTTGGCTGTAGTGATAAAGGTGATCATGTCATCTTGTCATCTCCGCAGCAGTGGATGCTCCTATAATTCACATTTCAGATTTTGTATGAGTCTTTTTTTGTGTGTGTGTGTGTGTGTGTGTGTGTGTGTGTGTGTGTGTGTGTGTTACACATGGTAAAACCTAAAGGCTCACTGTATTAACATTTACTTTACTTAAATTTGATGCAAATAAGAAATGCTTTTAGTATAAATTTATTAAATACATTTAATTAAAATTCTAAATTTGCACTGTAATTTTAGCACTGTGATTGTGAATTTATTTAATGTTTTACTTGTATTTATTTACTACTATATGAGCTGCAGCTCATTAATACTACAGTCTATAGTTATAGTGCCACTTAGCAGTAAAGCCAGCCAATGCACACCCCTAAGGCCGTTGCCACGGGGGACGAGGAGGTACAACCATTATTCCGGTTGAGTACCATTTGTATAATGATAATCTGACCATCATACAAAACCAAGGACACATATTTAATGCATTTTAAGCCTCTAAGCTAACAACAAACATGGTCACATGGTCAAACATTGTCTGCTCAGTCAATTGCACTTATTATTATATTATTTCTTTGTGAAGTCTGGTCATTTCTGCAGACAAAGCATCTTGAAATGATAATATTTATGTAAATAAATCCCCCAGAACAGCATTTATGCCCATTCTGAACTCTTATATAAAACATCTAGTGTAGTTTCCACAGTACATTTACATGAACTACTGCATAAAGCTTTAAAAAAAAAAAAACATCCAGTGTAATCAGCTATGACTGGATCATCATCAGATCATTATACCTTAGATAATGTAGCTCTAGTTAAGCTAAAAATATTTAGAGATAAAAAAAAAATAAATATTCCATTGTATAATGATTACACACGCACCTTAAAAGAGACAGCTTAGCCACCATAGAAACATAAACACCAATACCATGTTGTAGTAAGAATCTCATGCATTTATATTCAGATACAGTGGAACCTTGGATTACAAACATAATTTGTTCTGGAAGTGGGCTCGTATATCAAAACATTCGTAAACCAAATTTATAGTAAATAATGGAGACTCAAATTATTTGTTCCACAGCCCAAAAAAATAAATACATAAAAATAATTCATACAAAATAAAAAGTAAAAATAAACCAAATTAACCAGCACTGTACCTTAAAAAAAAAAATATATATATATATATATATATATATATCCAGACAGATAAGTGTTTAATTAATCTGTAGCCAATGAAAAGATTGTCTTCTTTAAAGCGTTTATGTATTTAACTTTTTTTTCTTCCCTGACAAACATTTGCTTTTATTAACTACTAAACCAAAGTTGTTTCATTCCCCTTCAACACTTTCTACAAACAGTTAACCATGGCTTCATCTGCATACGTATGCACATGGCTCACTGCAAAGAGAGAAAGAGATCACACAAATACAGATCAGTAAACCAGGTTCAGACAGCAATGTGAATCATTATCTCTTTGCCTCGCCCTCCACACTAAACCGTTCCCCCCCCCTTCCTCAATAATTATATTGGAATTACTGCTCATGCACTTTTCTAGCTGAAATATGTTTCTCTTGCACCTATAAGTAATGTCATAACATTTATTAAATAAAATAAAATTAAGTGATGGAATGTTTTCTAGCTAGAAACCACACAAGATTCTTTTATTATAATAAAATGTTCTATTTATTATAATAAATGTTTTATTATTATTATTATTATTATTATTATTATTATTATTATTATTATTATTATTATTATTATTATTAGTTCACCTTATAACAACTAGAGCCCAAATTCTACATGATACATATTTCATAATGTGTGGTGTTGGTTTGCATTTTTTAAGTTTTATAACAAGCTGTTGCCATCAGTCGTACCTCTGTGTTCAACTTCAACTCTGAATATATGGTATCAGCATCCACACTGGCTTTTTCTAATTAAAAAAGGCATTTTAAATTAATCTGCAAACATTTAGTCTGTATAAACATTATGACAAATATATTTACCTGTTTTTATAATAGATTTTTACTTTGGTTTTATTTTCAGTTCAACATAAGTTACATCACCACCACCATGTTCAGCATTAACATCTGCATTGGCAAAAACAATAACATCACACAAATGACCAGATTTATAATACATTAATCATTAAAGCATTATTTATATCACTGCTGTTGTAGTCTCTATTTTAATTTCTACAAAAATCATTCAGCATGTGGCATCTGGTTAACAAATATTGTAAGTGTAATAGATGACTATTGGAGACAGTGTCTTGGTGTGTATCCTGACTGAAAGTCTCCAGCTACTGACAAGCCCGGATTCTGCTCTGATGTCTGAATGTTTTTGTTTGCAGCTTTTCTATAGAGGAAGACAAATTCTACATCTAAACAAGGTGTTAATATTAACAGAAATTCTTGATTAAACACAGCAATATAGCAATAGACTGATTGCAATATAGAGCCCTGTAGGGTAAAAAATATATATACATGTATTACATCAGCATATAAATATATCCAAAGTTTTGTCTGGCAAGTACTTTTTTTCTTGTTTTTTTATTTATTTATTTTTTTTAATTATGCAGTCTTTATTTTATTAACATTGTTTATTATTGTAATTACTGTGCACTTTAATCAGGACCGTGTGTCAAAATCCTAACCAAGACATTTTTTTGTCAAGTTACCATTTTATGTAATTCAACATCTGTTTATACTGTACTATAAACAAGTGTTAAAGTCTATATAATTTAGCTAAAACAGTTATCTAACCATTCCTTATGTTGCCGCACCACAGTATTGTTAAGGTTATTAAAACAATAAACAGAAATCCCAAACTAAGTCCCACAGCCACTCCTATTGTTCCACCACAGGATATAGAACATGAGCCTGAGGAAAGAAAGGGAGCAGAATTTATTTTTTTAACACTGTACCTCTAAACAGTGTCAGAAAGGTAACAAAAAGGAGGGAATTTGATTTCTCACCTCTGACTGAGACCCAGCTTTTCTGTGACTCTCCTCTCTCTGGGTATATACAGTGGTAGAAACCTTCATCTGACTTTCAGACCTTATGGATGATCATCTCTCCTGTAGTCTGTGTCTGGAGAACTGATCCATCTTTATAGAAATCGGCACGAAGGTGTGCGGCATTTGTGTTGCGATATAAACATCGTAGAGTCAGAGGACGTCCCTCAGTCGCAGGATTGACAGGACTCTCCAGGATCACATCACCATCCAGAACAGAGTGTTCACACTTATACACAGTGACCGAGAACGGCAAAGCGTTGCTCCTGGGTATATATAATGTTTCCGGGTTTATGAGTGTGCCGTATGCTATCTATTGTGTTATGCATATGCTCAAAGTGGCAAAGCATCTCTGTGTGATAATTCATTCCTGTGTGTGCACTGCCATGTGTCTGCAATGTTAAACTGTGTCGTTCTGCAATCTTTAGAAAACATTACAATTACAAATATTCAGAACTTTAGTTACTTTTTTGTTGAACAGTTCTCCAAGTTGGAGACTTAGAGTTCTTAATATTCTGTAATTTAATATTTCCCTTTAAAAAAAAAAAGAAAAATATGAAGACTCACCCTGCACTGTGATGTTGACAGGATTACTGTTTTCTCCAGATTCAGACTCACACCAGTAAACTCCAGTAAAGGATGTGGAGAGGGAGCTGATATTACATGTAGATCCTGTATCTGAACAATCCGACACTCTTTTGTTGTGTATGTATTGTCTCACTGTCAATCCAGTAGAGTTATTCTGGTCCTCACAGCTCAATGAGAGAAGGTCATTAGTAAAGTGTTGAGTTCTGCTGGGATTGATGATCAGAGAGCATGGAGGAGTTTCACCTTAAACACATAACATCATAATTTTAATTTATTTTGAAAGTGGTTTTATGAAATACCCACACTGAACACATTTACTCTTCTCTACAACTTAACTGCAGAATGCACACAGATTTTTTGTTGGCATGAATTTCACCTTTACAAATCTCAAATCAGCACTCCCTAAATTTAAAATCAAAATGTTTGAATGACGAGCATGATGCTTGTAACCATATTTCTCAATTTCTGATCCAAACCAGTTCTGATGCAGAGGCAGGATCCATCTCTTCCATTGAGGACTTACACTGTGTGTAACTCCACAACTCTGGCCTTTATGGAAAAGTGGCAAGAAAAAGCCATTGTTGAAGGAAAGCCATGAGCAGTCCTATTTACAGTTTTGCGATAAGCTATGTGGGGACACAGCAAACATAACAGAATATGCTGAGATTTTGGCCTGTAGTCTGTGGCAAGAATTGAAAATTGTTGTTCACAGATGCTCTCTATCCAATCTGACTGACCATGTGCTATTTTTGCAAAGAAAAATGCACACAGTTTTCACTCTCAATATTTGCCAATCTGGTATAAACATACTCCAAAAGACTTGCATCTGTAATTGGAAATGGTTGATGAAATTGAAAGGTGGTTCTGCTAAATGCCAAAATGTACAACTTAAGAGTGACTCTTTGTCCACTGTACATGTTTATCAGAGTTCATCACCCGCGCCTCAAATATCAACAGCATGTTTTATCATAGACTATTATGCAAATTTTAGTCAAAAATGTACTTTATTTCAGACATTTACTGTTTTGTGCTGTTAATTTATGTTGTTGCACGTATGTAGCACCTTTGTAGCACCTAGAACATTGTTTCGTTTCACTGTGTACTGAACTGTATGGTTGGAATGACAATAAAAGGTTACTTGACTTGACTTGACTTGACCTAAATGCACAGGTCTGGAGGGTTTTCTGAACATTGTTAATTTTAAAGAACTGGGATGTTTAGATGCACTTGGAAAGGCTGGCTGTTTTAGGTCTCATGACATCCCCATGTCCCTGTTACCTTCTTGCACTTTCTTTTGGTTATGCTGTTATAACTAGTCTTGCTGAACTCCCTCAAGTTTCTTTTTACTCACTTAGCACTATTCAGTATACAGTTACAGAATAGAATTAATAATGATTAATAATTGCAAAATGTAGTGTCACCCAGATTAGTGTGACTTTTTTATTTCAATGTTATTTCCATATTTCTGTAAAGCTGCTTAATGACAACATAGAATATCAGAACGGTTTATAAATTAAATAGAATTAAAATGAAGTGAAATTGTCACGGCACGCCAGGTCACGCCCACCTGTCAAACTAAGGCATGATCTCCCAAGACTCCATTCCATACTCCAGCAGTTTTGTCTGTTTCAGTTTTGTCGCCTCATTGACCGGCTTGAGCACACCTGTTGCTCATTTCAATCATGGCTCTGCTCTATTTAACTTGCTCACAAACAACCTCCCGTTGCCAGATTATTGTGTGCCTTAATGCCCAATTTTCCAGCGATTTCACCTGCCCTGCTACTCGGATCTCGACTCACGCTTTGTTTTACGGACCACGCCTTTTGCTTCACGTCTTGGATTGTTGTTTGTTTGGATTTCTGGATAACAACCCTCGCCCTCGTATCTCGACCACGGATTTGGATCACAGACTCTATTAGTTTTCTCGGCTTTGACCCATGCACGCTCACCACTGCCTCATCTTCACAAGGCAATCAGCGCATTCAACAACACGAGCTCTGCACTTGGATCCACCAGGCCCGCCTGGACCGTAACAGTATAATCTGGCCAAAAATGGATCCAGCAGAGATAGCTCGGCTGGGGGCAGCTCTGCAGAGCCAAGGCGCCCTTCTAGGATCAAATCAGCAGGATATTCAGCAAATCATGACCACGCTTCACACTGTCAGGCAAACGCTGACCTCCCTTGCTGATCAGATCCAGCAGCTGCACCGTACTGCATCTCCTGCCCCTCAGGCACCACCGTCACCTATCACCCACCATGAACCGCGCCTCCCTGCACCACCCACATACGATGGCGCCCCACTCACCTGCCGTTCCTTCCTGTCTCAATGCTCCCTCGTTCTCAAGCTCCAAGCCTCATCCTTCCCCACGGAACGATCAAAGGTGGCTTACATCATTACTCTTCCTTCCGGCAGAGTAAGGGAATGGGGAACATCTTTATGGGATGCCCAAGTCGACTGCTGCGCCACCTTCAAAGCGTTCACCAACGAAATGAGGCGAGTGTTCGATCGCTCTTTTTCTGGACGACGGGCTGCGGGTCAACTTCTCAATTTGTGTCAAGGGACTCGTTCAGTTCACGACTACACCATCAATTTTAGGACTCTGGCTCCCTCATGTGGCTGGGATCGACAAGCACTTTTCGACACTTTCCTTCATGGACTGGCTGAACCCATCAAAGATGAGCTGGCTGCTCGAGACCTCTCTTCCACTCTTCAAGAGCTCATGGATCTCGCTACCCGCATTGATGCACGTAAGAGCGATCACCTCTTCAAAACCCACCAGCCACCCCATACCCCTGCTTTGGCTCAAGCCACCACCCCAGACTTCTCCAGGACTGAAACCCCACCTGAACCCATGCAAATTGGCCGCACACGCCTTTCACTAAAGGAACGCCAGCACCGTCGAGAGGAAGGTTCCTGCTTCTACTGTGGCCAAGCGGGCCACTTGGTGCAATCCTGCCTGTTAAAAGCCCCGGCCCCCAGGTAATTCTGGGAGTACAAGGGGGCCCCACGCTCAACCTTCTCCCAGATGCGCGACCACTGTTCTCGATAACCTTGACCTACAACAATCAGTCCCATGTCACGAAAGCCCTCATAGACTCTGGAGCCGACCAAAACTTGATAGCAGCATCCACCATCAGCCGCCTCAAGATCCCATCCCATTCACTCAGCCAGCCATTCCGTGTTCAGGCACTAGATGGCAGCAAACTTCCACCAATCACTTATCGATCTGCTCCACTCACCCTACAGCTCTCTGGTAATCACTCTGAAACCATCTCTCTCATGATCATCCAAAGCCCCCACGCACCAGTAGTTTTGGGTCTCCCATGGCTCAAGAAGCACAATCCCCACATCAATATCCTTGAATGGAGCCCCGCCTGTCTGTCCTCCTGTCTCCAGTCGGCCTCCCTCAGGAGCAAACCCACCTCCTCAGAAGATCCCTTGTCTTTCTCAGGTCCCTGTTGAATACCATGACCTCAAGCAGGTGTTCAGCAAATCACGTGCCATCTCTCTTCCCCCCCCCCATCGCCCGTACGATTGCCCCATCGATCTCCTCCCTGGCACCACCCCTCCACGAGTTTGTCTCTACTCATTGTCACGCCCTGAAAGAGAAGCCATGGAAAAGCATATCTCTGAGTCCTTAGCTGCAGGGATCATCCGCCCCTCCTCTTCCCCAGCTGGTGCTGGATTTTTCTTTGTGGAGAAAAAGGACAAATCTCTTCGCCCATGCATAGATTATAGGGGGCTAAATGACCTTACAATCAAGAACCGCTACCCACTTCCGTTGATGTCGACAGCTTTCGAATTACTCCAGGATGCCAATGTTTTCACGAAACTCGACCTCAGAAACGCTTACCGCCTAGTCAGGATAAGAGAAGGTGACGAATGGAAAACAGCCTTTAACACCCCCACTGGCCACTATGAATACTTGGTGGTTCCATTCGGCTTAACCAGTGCCCCAGCTGTGTTTCAGGCTCTCATAAATGATGTTCTCCGGGATTTTCTCAACAACTTTGTCTTTGCCTATCTTGACGACATCCTGATCTTCTCTCGCTGACTGAAGGAACACAAAATCCACGTACGGCAAGTCTTGCAACGTTTAATGGAGAATAAGCTCTATGTCAAAGCGGAGAATGTCAGTTCCACCAACAATCCACCTCCTTTCTGGGCTATCTCATCTCCCCATCGGGAATCCAGATGGACCCAGCCAAGATCAAGGCAGTCACTGAATGGCCTATCCCATCGTCCAGACGCGAACTCCAACGCTTCCTGGGCTTTGCCAATTTCTCTCGACATTTCATCAGAAACTACAGTTCAGTAGCTACGCCTCTCACCACTCTCACCTCTACCAAGATCCCTTTTCAGTGGAACCCTCAAGCCCAGGAAGCATTCAACCACCTTAAACGCTTATTCACCACAGCACCAATTCTGGTCTTCCCCGTCTCTTCACTTCAGTTCATCGTCGAGGTGGATGCTTCCGAAGCAGGCGTGGGAGCAGTCCTCTCCCAGAGATCTCCCCAAGATAACAAACTTCACCCATGCTCATTCTTCTCTCGCCGCCTCACACCCCCTGAACGCAATTACGACATCGGAGATCATGAGCTCTTGGCAGTTAAGCTCGCTTTAGAAGAGTGGAGACACTGGCTGGAGGGAGCTGAACTCCCTTTTCTCATCTGGACGGACCATAGAAACCTTGAATATCTCAAGTCAGCTAAGAGACTGAACGCACGTCAGGCACGCTGGTCACTCTTCTTCTCCAGGATCAATTTCACATTGTCTTACCGTCCAGGCTCTAAGAACACTAAATCCGATGCCCTGTCTCGACAATTCGCCGCCCCTCAGGACGGGCGTACCACAGAAACCATCCTACCACCTCAATGTCTAGTGGCTGTCACTTGGCTGGAAGTAGAGAACCAAGTCCTGCAATTACTAGAGCACGAGCCAGATCCTAGTAATGTCCCTCCCGGGAAGCTCTTCGTCCCAGCTTCAGCCCGTCCTTCAGTATTAGAGTGGAGCCACAAGTCTAAGTTAGCATGCCACCCAGGGGCTACCCGCACTCTCGCTCTACTACAGCAATGATTCTGGTGGCCATCCATCACAGAAGATGTAAAGAACTTTGTAGCGGCATGCGACATATGCACTCGGTTTTCACCCTCAGAGCAACGGCCAGACCGAACGCACCAATCAGGAGCTTGAGAAGACCCTAAGGTGCATGACCTCTCGGGACGCAGCTTCATGGAGTGATTTTCTTCCCTGGGTGGAATACGCACATAACTCACTCCCCACCTCTGCCACTGGAATGTCCCCATTTCAATGCTGCTTAGGCTACCAGCCACCGCTATTTCCCACCCAAGAGGAGGAAACGGCTGTCCCTTCAGCTCAAGCTTTTGTTCGCCGCTGTAGAAACACCTGGCGACGGGCCCGTGTTCAGCTTGTACGTACCGTGAGCACTTTCCAACGTAAGGCTAACCGGCACCACTGTGCAGCCCCAAAGTATCACGTTGGTCAAAGAGTCATGCTCTCCACTCGTGATCTGCCACTCAAGACCACATCCAGGAAACTTTCCCCAAGATTCATAGGTCCCTTTACAATCTCACGCATCATCAACCCTTCCTCCGTCAGACTGGCTCTCCCTCTTTCCATGCGTCGAGTTCACCCCACATTCCACGTCTCCCAGATACGCAGATTGGTGCCATGTCCTCTGGCTCCGCCACCTCCCCCTCCCCCACCGCCTCGGCTCATAGACGGGGGCGAAGCCTTCACTGTCCGTAAGCTGCTCAAGTCTTGCCGCCAAGGGCGCGGCCTACAGTATCTTGTGGACTGGGAAGGGTATGGACCTGAGGAGAGGAGCTGGGTTCCAGCGAGATTTATCCTGGATTGCTCTCTGATCACAGATTTTCACTGCCATCATCCTGAGGCTCCCTCAAGAACGCCAAGTGGCGTTCGTAGGGCGGGGGGTACTGTCACGGCACGCCAGGTCACGCCCACCCTTCAAACTAAGCCATGATCTCCCACGACTCCATTCCATACTCCAGCTCGCTGTTTCAGTTTTGCCGCCTCATTGACCGGCTTGAGCACACCTGTTGCTCATTTCAATCATGGCTCTGCTCTATTTAACTTGCTCACAAACAACCTCCCGTTGCCAGATTATTGTGTGCCTTAATGCCCAATTTTCCAGCGATTTCACCTGCCCTGCTACTCGGATCTCGACTCATGCTTTGTTTTACGGACCATGCCTTTTGCTTCATGTCTTGGGTTGTTGTTTGTTTGGATTTCTGGATAACGACCCTCGCCCTCGTATCTCGACCACGGATTTGGATCACGGACTCTATTAGTTTTCTCGGCTTTGACCCATGCACGCTCACCACCGCCTCATCTTCACAAGGCAATCAGCGCATTCAACAACACGAGCTCTGCACTTGGATCCACCAGGCCCGCCCAGACCGTAACAGAAATTTATACATTTAAGTGAATTAAGGTGTAGAGTAGCTTGAAATTATAATAACAATTAATGAATTAGATGTAAACATAAAGTTTACAAATTCTGGTTTGATGCATCTTTAAGATCATTTTATTCTTGATCATTTTACAGTCTCATTGATGCATGTGAAAAGTTTAAAAATAAGTAAATTAACAGAAAACAGAAAGTTTTTAAGATGAACATGGGACAAGAAAATAATGAGACAATAAGTTAAAATACTAAAATGCTTCACCTCTTTACACTTATTAAATGTTTTGAATAAACAAATAGACATAGTACATGGTAATGCCTCAACTTCATTTTTAATCAGACATGCACAGTATGTACACATGAATAAATGAATAAATAAACAAAAAAATAAATGTAAAATAAAACTACATAATCACCTTGAGCATGCAGCAGTGGTAGCAGTGCAATCCGCACTAAAAGAGAACAAAAACATATAAGGTTTTAGGAATCAAGTGATTCAATTCAGTTCCATGCAAAAAGTTTATTTATCCCCAGGGTTAGCAGAAACAGGGAGCAATTCTTCTTCTTCTTCTTCTTCTTCTTCTTCTTCTTCTTATTATTATTATTATTATTATTATTATTAGAAGTAGTAGTAGTACTTTTGCTGTGAATTTATTATTATTATTATTATTATTATTATTGTTGTAATGCGCCTGCGCGTGTGCGAAAAGATGAAGAACAACAAAGAATAGAAAAGTGTATGATAAGTTAGCCTAAAACAACTCAACTTATTGTTTTATTGTGTATCTGCCTTAAATATACACTAAACTGCAGACAAACTCCCCCAGAAATGCAACAAACACAAAAATATATGCTACTCATTGAATACAACTCGACAGCATGCAGAATCCCTGGGCTTTGACTGCGCTTTCTCCGTTCATTATTATTATTATTATTATTATTATTATTATTATTATTATTATTAGTAGTAGTAGTAGTAGTCATACACTCTTACAAATGCTGGGTTTCTGTAAACACATCGTTGGGTTGTTTATGCTGGGTCAAAATTCTGGGTTATTTCAACCTGTTGGGTTGCTTTTGCTATGAATATTAAAAGTGCAACATGGTTAAACTCAATGCAAAAAAAAAAAAAAAAAAAAACGGAAAAAGAAATGTCCCCGTTTCCTCCCTAGACCTTTTGTCAGCATCACAATGAACTGAAGCTCAGCGCATCTTCTTTCATTGTTTTAATCTGTAATATTGAAATATATTTTGCGTATAGGCCTAAATATTAATTATGGACAGGTTTATTATGTAGTATCTAGAAGCGCTGCAATTTTCACTGGTTTCAAAACACAACATTTTCAGGGATCCAGACAATTTCCAGGCGATCTGAGCTCATGTACCTGCCCAATGCAGCCACACCTCGGAACGAACTTCTGAAAATTACCGCTGGCTAACTATCTCTGCAGCGGTTAAAACAGCGGATTAATTTCATTTGTGGTATTTCTAACAGGGTGTGTATGTGTGCATGCCCTGCGATAGACTGTACAGAGTGTACCCCGCCTTGTGCCCTAAGTCTCCTGGGATAGGCTCAAGCGGTACAGATGATGAGTGAGTGAATGAGTGAGTGAGTATTTCTAACAGGAAAACTACTCTATTTACATTTTGGGACTTTTTTGAAAACAAAATGGTGTAGTGGTGAGCACTGTCGCCTTGCACCGCCAGGGTCCGGGTTCGATCCCCGGCCAGGTTTGATTCCCGTCTCTGTGTGCATGGTTGCATGTTCTCCCCGTGCTTGGTGGGTTTCCTCCGGGTACTCTGGTTTCCTCCCACAGTCCAAAGACATGTAGGTTAGGCTAATTGGTGTTCCCAAATTGCCCGTAGTGTGTGAATGAGTGAGTGAATGTGTGTGTGTGTCTGTGCCCTGTGATGGATTGGCACCCTGTCCAGGGTGTACCCTGCCATGTGCCCCAAGTCTCCTGGGATAGGCTCCAGGCCCCCTGTGACCATGAATACAGGATTAAGCGGTAATGAAGATGAGTGAGTGAGTGAGTGGTTCTATCTACTACATCAAATGGAATGTGTCAACCCAGCTAAAGTGTTAATTTACCCACTTGTTGGGTTAAATAAAACAACACAGCAGTTTTTAGAGTGTACATAAAAAAAAAATTATTAATAAATATTCCATTTGTAAAATAGCATGAAGAAACCATAGTTTGTGTATAGAGCAAATAAAAACAATACAATAAAGGTTATGGTAAAAATATTCTTAAACCTTTCCACTGAAGGGATTAAAAAAAAAAAAAAAAAACAGTAACAATGTCAATTTTAGAAGAAGCTCAGAGTCTGCACACAGCCTCTTGCAGGAGAGCCTTTCCCTGAATTCCCCATTTTCACAGGGGTGGGGCTAAGAAAAATGCATCCTGGTTTATTCATATAGAAAATTTACCCTGACAAAAAGCAATATAAAAACAGTGCCAGATGGCACACCTAAAATAGATTCCGAATTATTTTTTATAGTCGAAATATTTTTCCTAAACTCGTGCTATGTTGTTTACTTACAATATTATGTAATTAATTACAGTATTAAGTTAATAAAAAAAAAATAACTTTAATGAGGTTTGGGCTCCGGGATATTGAGCCTGTTTCCGACGTATTCTAATCAGAGCTCCACCACCTGCTTGGTTCATCTTTATAGTTGGATTTGATATTTTTCGAGTGTAATTTATAAATTATGTCCATAATAATTAAATGTCATGCTCTAAATTGTGCTGTAAAATTCATCCAAAATTCATTTAAAATTAGTATGTGTAAACCTGTGGCTTGCACTTTCACTTTACAAAAGGTAGCACTTTGATCAAAAGGCTGATAAATGCGCATATATGAGCAGATTTAGTGATAAAACTGCAGACATGCTCCAGAAATGCAACAAACAAATATATAGTCTACTCGCTGAATACAACCCGGCAACGCATTCTGAGGTGAACACCCGCAGACCCCCAGTTACTGTAATCCCTCTTCTCACCTTTTATTCACAATAGGTGTGACGTTATCAAACCGGTTTCGCTGATGGGGGAATTGGCAGAATTGAGGGGTTCAAAAGACCAAACAGACGTCTCTGCCTAAAATGCATTTCACCAGCAAAACATAAAATAAATTGAAATAAAATGTTTAATGGTACCAATTAAATCAGACTTCATAGCTGGATTTGATACTTTGAGCTTAATTCATAAATGTACTGAATATATTCAGAATTGGTAAAATAACAAAAAAAACGTTTCCTTCCTAGACCTTGAACTCTGTGCGTGCGTCTCATATGTGTGTATGCAGGGAGAGTTTGTGTGTTTTTGTGCACACGTCTCATATGTGACATTCATATGAAATGCAATTTGTGTGCACAAAAAAAAAATAACTACACAGCAAAAAGATTTATTATATTATATTATGACTTGAATAAAGTGGTTCACATCGGAGCATGCTGTCGTGTTGGAAAAGCCAGCGTTTATCTAGCGAGTAGTCGATATATTTGTGCTTGTTGCATTTCTGGGGGAGTATGTCTGCATTTTTATTGATAAATCGCATGCGTTTATCAGCTTTTTGATCAAAAAGCTGCCTCTTGTAAAGTGAACGTTTATGCACAAATTGGGGTTTATGCACGCCGATGAACAGCTTTATTACAGGCATATACTTACAATCATATTCCAGCTATTATTTCCAGCCATTGTGAAATAATTATTCAATGCTGGACACAAACAGCAAAAAAAGCACAATTATTATTTTTATAAAAAGCCCAAATCACTTTGTGTGCATATAAGAATATTTACTTAAAAATATAGACTTTTGTTGTTCATTCATGTCTTCTGATGGTGCTTAATGTCGACACATTTTTACGTTTTAATGAAGATATGTTGACATATTCATGAATAAGGTCATTTGCATAGTTAACACAATCAGATATCCTACTATCAGGAAATTTTATTAATTTTAAGAGCATTTAAAACAAGGCATTGGCATATCTTTCAATGTTTTGTCCCTGTTAAGATATTACTAAAATCTATATTTTATATATAACAAACTTTTTATTATGAATTTGAAAGCACGATTTAAGACATCTCATTTCATTGTTATGAACATAATATGAAGCACATATACACATTAAAGATCTATTGTAAAACCAAATAGAACTTATGTTTGCTTCAGCATTGGAAACAATAGTGTTTTAGGCTAACTAAATATACACAATTATTTATTGTACTTGGTCTGGCTTTTAGATAAAGTCCTTCCATGCACCATCTGTCGGATATTCAGTGAAACACAGCACATTTATTTAAATTCTTCAATGGTGGGTTTTTACAGCATTGTGTGAGACGAATTGCAGCCTTTCGTGGGAAAACCTGCATTCTTAATGGCCACATCTGTAGCTGTATTAAGGCTCTGGTAGGAGTGATTTAGTTGTAGCAAAAACATATCTGGAGTATGTGACATGCTGGCTGCTGGCAATACTATGTCCATTTGCCATGGCTAGGACCAGAAAGTGCAAAACCTTTAAAAATACTAAAATCAAGAAAAATAAACGACTATCCATAGTTTTTTAAATCTATAATCCAGTTCACTGGAAGTGCAGAACCACCAATGCAAGCATTGTTAACCTGACGAGTAGATATTAATTTGTTTCCAACACTGTACTAGACACATTTACTGTCAGTGATTAAATGTAAATAAGACATCTTTCAGTTTGGTCATCAATATGTATCACATAAATAAAACAATAAGTGCCACTGAAGTTCTATTTTTCCACCATCGCTGTAGTCATCTATTTTGAGCTAGTTGTCATGCATTCTTATCTCATCATCTACATAACAGTTGATTTCCATCCCCAATGACCCACTTTTTTTTTCACAGAAAAACAAAACACCGCTACATCTCTGCTTTCGGGCCCCTCTGTCTGTCACAAAATGAAGCTAACTTTCTAATATAGAATTAACACCATACAGAGCTTATATGGGTTCAGTTGGACTTATGTTAACTCTGATAGTCAGCAATCAATGCTGGAGATTTTACTCCAGCATTAACTTTTCTTCCATATAGTACAAACACCATTCTGTCATTTTCTTTTAGCAGATAAAATGATCATGAGGGGTTGCCACTGAGCAGCAGATAACAGTTGGACACAGAAGATTTACATTCCTGGATATTTAGATTCCAACAATACAGACACGCTCTACTTATACTCTTACTGGTTGAACTATCATAGTTACTGGGAATAGTTAGACATCACACTTAACCCTTCTCATAACAGATATGGATACACTGAATAACCTGATCAGTCATGCTAAAGTACACACAATGTCCTAATCAAGGCAAGGCGAGGCAAGTTTATTTGCATAGCACATTTCATACACAATGGCAATTGAAAGTGCCTTACATAAAAGAGAAGAAAATATCAATAGCAATAAAACTTTTTTTCAATTATTTAAAATTTGATTTAAAATAAAAATAAACCGGTTTGCAATAAAACTTTTAAAACTATTTAAAATCACACAATAAGCCCATCACTCATTCAGACTGCAGATGAACAACTTTATACCCCACCACTCACAAAGACACAAAGAGAACATTTACTCACAGAGCACCACAGGGAGCCGACTGAGCTCCATCCTGTCTCTATAATGACTGACTGACTGACAGAGCAGATGTCAAATTCAAATTTCAAATTCAAATTTTATTTGTCACATACACAATCATACACAATACGATATGCAGTGAAATTCTTAGGCAACTGCCCTGACCTTAAAACAAGAAGGAAACAAACAAAAAAAAAAAAAAACAAAAAAAAAAAAAAAACAAGAAGACAAGAAAGTTATTGATCTAGGAAGGAATAAAAAATATCTATATAGAAAATAAATATTAAACAAAGTAAATTTGAGATATATATATATATTTCTCAAATTAAAAATTTCTCAAAGTAAAAATTTGCTAAGAAGAATAAAATAAAATATAAAATGTTTGTATGGTGCAAATATACATTAAGGAAGATATAACTGTACAATAGAAGATAGAAAATGAAGAATGGAGTGGACATAAGGAACGGAATGTCCAGCGGTGTGCAAGTATGCAGTAAAGTGACATGGTTAAAGTGACTTGTGTGCATATTTAAAGTGACTTGTGTGCATAATGTCCATGAGAGCAGGTGTGTAGTGAGGACTAGTGAGCAAGTGACCTGAATGTTCAGAGTGCAGAAGCATGTGTGGATGTGGATCAGTACTGTGTGGTGTACTGATTAAGAGACCGTATCGCCTGCGGGAAGAAGCTCCTCCTCAGTCTCTCTCTATTGGCCTTCAGGGAAGCGGAAGCGCTTTCCTGACCTCAACAGAGAGAACAGTCCTTTGCTGGGGTGGCTGAGGTCCTTCATGATCTTCCTGGCCTTGGTCCAGCACCGCTTGCTGTAGATCGAGTGCAGGTCAGGGAGCTCGGTTTGGATGATGCGCTCAGCTGATCGCACCACCCTCTGAAGAGTTCGCCTGTCCTGCATGGTGCTGTTCCCGAACCAGGTCATTATGTTTCCCGTCAGGATGCTCTCTATGGCGCAAGAGTAGAAGTTCCTAAGCACCTTGGAGGGCAGTCTAAAGTCTCTCAGGCGTCTGAGGTGGTAGAGACGCTGTCGGGCCTTCTTCACCACGGTGTTGGTGTGGCAGGACCATGACAGGTCCTGCGTGATGTGAACACCGAGGTAACGGAAGCTGTCCACTCTCTCCACTGGGCTCTCGTTTATAACGGGGGTCTGGTAGTTCCTCTTCTGCTTTGTGCTGAAGTCCACTATCAACTCCTTTGTCTTGCTGACGTTTAGAAGGAGGTTGTTCGTCTGGCACCAGTGCTCCAGATTTCCAATCTCCTTCAGGTAGGCCGTCTCATCATTGTCGGTGATCAGGCCCACCACGACGGTGTCATCAAGATGTGTGTGTTAAAGTCTAACCACTTCCTGTCTTTTGTGTGTGTGTTTAATAAAGTCAACATCTGCATTTGCGCCCACCTTATTATATAACATGTTACTTGTACATGATTTGAAATTGATGAGAAATGTATAAAATGTGCACTTTTACTAAGGAGGATGGGAAATAATTGACACCATGACACAAGTGAGTGGTTAAATGATTAAAGAAGTACAACTAACATAACAAATGACATGATTGAGAAGGTAATACTTTTATTTATAGAACAAAAAAAATAAAAACAATAGACAATAATTAAGAGCTAATTATATATATATATAAAAAAAAAGCAGAACGTGTGCTACACAACATGACCTCACAGTTCCTAAAATTAAGGTCAGGAAATATGGCCCATGATATAAACAATTGGTTTCAATATGATTAAGCCATGATATGATCTTTAAATGTCATATGAATGCACATTTTACACATGCATATAATATACATATGCAAATTATTTATCATAGTTCTCATATTCATATACAATATAGTTATCATTGTATACATCTAAATCATTGAACTCATTGTACATAACTCTTTCTCTGTATAAGAGGCAAATTCTTTATCATGGTATACAACACCTTCCTTATTGCACCCACCTATAATTTGCTCTTTGGCACCCATTGTAATTTATCTACCTCACTATATATAGTTTATATATTAAAATTATTATTCACCATGAACATGCACTTCTGGATAGATGCTAACTGTATTTTATTGCCTCGTACTTACATGTGACAAAAGTTGAATCTAATCTAATCTAATCTAATCTAATCTAATCTAAACTAATAAATAAAAGAGTAGTCATTTCAAAAATTTTAGGCAGATAATTTAGACAAGTACTAACAGAAATTTCGTACAGTGCTAAACAGATAAATTAACCCAATAATGCTCTATTTGCCTTAATACAGATGAATTTTGTGATGACTTCTTCAGTTGTTCTTTATGATCTCACTGGCATGAACAAGATGATGGTGTTTGCATTGCAAGCAATGTTAAAATCTTGTTCAGTCAAATGAGATCATGAAAAATAAAACAAAGTCAGCACAGAATTCTTTTAACAACTATTTGTTTTAATTTAAACACAATTGTTGCAAAGGATTTGAGGCTATTAGCCTTTCTAACAACCTGGGATGACAATGAAATTTCACATTATGAAAAGATTTGGCTTTTGTCAGACTCGGGGATTAAGCTATCTGCAAGAATAAACTCAAAAACCCAGAAGCCATCCTATTGATGAATTCATAGATTCCTGATGCTTTACAACCATATAAATTTTGGTAATGGTGGAGCATTTGGCTGGAAAGTTGCAACATTTAATTAAATTTAATTATCATTCATTATTTGCTAATCCCTTAAAAATCTGTCCTAGAAGTTTGGTGATGATAGACCCTTTGGCCATGATATGAGGCTTACATTTCTAATATGTCGTTGGTCTTTGCTCAGCACCACAAAATCCGATTGAGGGGTTTATTTTTTTTCGATTGAGTTCATTGTGCTCTACAAATCATATTCAGCTTATCATGCTGTACCTAACAGATTCAGCTCATTGTGCTCTATAAACCAATGTTATGAGATTTAGAATACTAACATTCCATTGCCCATTTCTCAGGCCCACAAAGTCCCAGTGGTATAGGATAGGTCTTGTTGGATTCAGTCCTCTATATTCTCTGGAAATTTGGTGATGGTGAACCTTGGTGGTTTGATGGTTTGAGGCCTCTTAAGACACTTCTCCTAAACTGCCTCTATTATAATAGTGATATTATCCTATACAAAATGTTTAGTTAATTTGTTAATCACATACATGCACAAACTAATACAACCATATGGTCAGGATTAGAAATGAAAAAAGTAACTAGTGCTAGACCTTGTTTGGGTAAATCAAAAAACGTTGAGCGTTTTAAAGATTGATGGGAACACTCAAAGTGTAAGTAAAAGGCAGGTTTAATTATAGAAATGTAATTGACAAAACAAACCAAACAAGATAATCAAAGAATGGTGTCATATCACCATTATCAATTGGTGTGGACGCTGGCGCGTTTTGCCGTCGCTACTCTCCGGTAAACTTGTCTGTAAAAATGTTTTTTTTTTATTATTATTTATTTTTTTTATCAGTGCTTTCGCGCTCATCAAAGTGCTCTACTAGTAAATTCATCACTGAATCTTCTATGTTTGTTGTTTTTCGGGCTTCTATGTCCGTTTGGGCTGAGCTTAGCCTACCTGTTTGGTTACATCACTCCATTGCTTGACTTCACCTGTCCGTCATAGCTCACTATGTGGGCTAGCAGGATTTACCTCTGGATTTATTTTTGGACTGCAATAGCCTGGACCTGCCTGTCGCTCTTTCACTGCCCGGTGTCGGGCCTTCTCCAATACTCGGCTGCTGATCTCGTTTGGCTTCGTGGGCACCAATCCCTGGCTCCGCCGTCAGTGCTGCTCCTCTATCCAGACATTGCTCTCCTTCCTCGTCGGAGATACATTCACTGTGGATCCCGTCTGAATTATCATTTCGACAACCCTAATGGAATTAAATCATTTTGGTCCACCAAAATTCGAAGTACCGGTCGGTCTGTGGATCACAGTGTGTCAGCCAGCCTGGCTAGGTCGGCTAACACTAAATCCTCTTGCAAACTCCACAACATTGCTGTTAACTTTGGTTTGCTTAACATCCGCTCACTTATGAGCAAGGAACATCTCATCCACGATCTCCTCATTGGCTGTAAGCTTGACTGAAACTTGGCAACAGTCAAATGATTTCTCTCAATTGAATGAATGCACTCCTCCAGGGTTTGTTTACATCTGTCAACCACGCTTTTCTGGGCGCGGAGGAGTTCTTGCGATAGTTTACAATGAGAAATGGAAAGTCTTTCAGTTATCTATGCCTGATTTCAGCAGATTCGAATGTTTGGTGTGTAAACTACTTGGTCCCATTCCCACCATCATTGCTCTAGTTTATCACTGTCCCAAACCGCATACTGATTTCATCAATGACTTTGCTGCTCTACTTATCTCTCCGCTCTCTCTTCTAACGTTATATTGCTGGGGGACTTTAACATCCATATGGATAATTGTGATCTTTCTCTGACTAGAGACTTTTCCTCATGCCTGAAGAGTTTCGGATTATATCAGTACTCGGATTTTCCAACACATACAAAAGGTCATACTTTGGATTTAATCTGCTGTTCTGGCTTCACCCCCTCCAACTGTTTAGCTGATGATTTTCATGTGTCTGATCATTTTCTTCTTTCTTTTAATATTTCTTTTTGCTTGTCTGAAACCAAACCTACTCGTTATATTTCATTTCGGAAGCTTAAGGTTCTTAATATTGATACTTTTGTCTCATGCATTGATGATACTTTTATTCCTGATTGTCTATCCACTCCTGATGCTTTGGTTGCTCAATATAATAATGGTTTACACAATATTCTTAATTCTCTTGCCCCATTGAAAACAATGTCGGTTTCCTTCTCTCGTACTGCTCCCTGGTTTACCCCTGAACTTCGATCTATGAAAGCCAGAGGTCGTCAGCTTGAGCATCTTTTCTGTAAAACTGGTCTTTCTGTCCATAGAGAAATGTTCAATTCCCACCTATTGCATTATAAAAAATCTATTTCCAAAATTAAATCTGATTATTACTCTGGTATAATCCATTCTATTGAAGGTAATCCCAAGACATTGTTTTCATTACTTTATAAAATTTGCACTGCGGATCCACCCGGTATTCCACATCTCCCAGCTCAAACCCTTCATCACTTCACCAATGGTGGAACCTCGGATTGTGAGTAACCCGGTTTGAGAGCATTCTACAAGACAAGCAAATTTTTTTTTTACAATTTTTGATTAAAACAAATGACCATGCCTTGATTTACGAATACCAAGTATCAACAAGTATCATGTGGCATGCATGCGCTTCTTGTTTTGAGGCCGAGCATCATATGATCGCAACCAAGCAAATGTTTTTTTTTTCTTTGCTCGATCTTAGTGCGCATCTCTCACTCATATAGTCAACATTCGTGCATGTATGTACTGTTTACTATAACAGTGATCACTGTGTGTGCACGTAAACATCTTTTATTTTGTGTTTGTAGATGTGTGTGTGTGAAAGTCGTCCAAACGCATGTTTACTATAAGACACGTGTGTGCACGCGCGTTAAGCAAAAGCAAGTCTCATTAGAGAGGTCTTTCTGTCAGCCTGCACTGATTCCGTTAGTGTGTCTGAGCACGTCACACGACAGCGTGCCCGTTACCTCCTCCTCACAACTTCTCACACACACACTCTACCGGACACTCTAGTATAGTATACAGTGGAACCTTGGATTGTGAGTAACCTGGTTTGCGAGCACTCGTATGGTCAACATCCGTGCGCGCGTGTACTGTTTACTATACCAGTAAACAGTAAAGTGCAGGTTAATTTATTTTAATTTTACTTTACAGCAATGATTCTGTTAGTGTGTACGTGTGCTCAAGCGTCATTAGAGATGTTACTTGTTTATTTCCCTGATAAAACAATGTCTCCATTAGTGTGTGTGTGTGTGTGTGTGTGTGTGTCTGTGTGTGTGTGTGTGTGTGTGTGTGTGTGTGTAAGTTGGCCCGCACAGTAGTCCTCCTCCCTCTCAAATAAGGAGGGGGAGGCAGTCATTCCTCCTCTTGTCTTACTTTAGCTTCACACACGTATAAACCTTTATCTGTCGTGATTAATTTTTATTTTAAGGTTAAGTTAAGGTTGCAGGTCAATTTGTTTCATTTTCACTTTATATTTTGTATTAATTATTTTTGTATATTTATTTTTTGGGTTGGGGAATGAATAATTACATTTTGGTTTTCATAATTTTTTTCATGGGGGACATTTACTTTGATTTACCAGTGTTTTGATATACGAGCACACTTCCAGAACGAATTATGTTTGTAATCCAAGGTTCTACTGTGGAATGTTATATTATATGTATATCTTAGAATAATTATAATAATTATGCATGCCAGTATTGCATCATTCAATAAAACAGCTAAACTTATTGCAACATGCCACTTCCGGTTAAAGTTCTGTTTTTATATACTGTGTGTTTTGGCAGATATAGAAGACACTGCAGTATGACCCTATTCTTTTGCAAGCGAAACATGCTTAGTACATAATGCCAGGGATACCATCTGACTACATGTGGTTATTGTTATTGCGGCTGATTGGTCAAACGGAGTCATGTGATTTTTGTTGCTGCGTCTGATTGGTGAAACAGTCATGAGATAAATCTAATGACTGCATGTGTAGAATAAATGGTTAGAAAAGTAATGAGTCATGTTTAGCCAAATGTAATCATAGTATTCTCTTTCACATATTGGAAAATGTAGCAGGAATTAAGGGAACAGCCCTCTCCTGGCTCAAATCCTTTATGGCTGATCGTTATCAGTTTGAAGATTTAAATGGTGACTTTTCTGCATGTTGTCAACTGGAGTTTGGTATGCCACAGGGTTCAGTTTTAGGCCCACTACTTTTTTTTTCTCTTTACATGTTTCCTCTGGGCAGCATCATTCGTAAGCATGGTATTAGTTGTCATTGTTATGCTGATGACACACAGTTATACTTCTCAGCAAAACCAGATGAGAAAAATCAGCTTAATATAGTTGAGAAATGTGTGTGAAATTTAAAGCATTAATTTGTCTCGTGCCACAGTATCTGAGTGAACTGCTAGTGTCTTACGATCAGCCACGCCTACTTCATTTAAGGGATGTAAGCTGCTTGTCAGTACCATGTATTATGAAAACTACAGCAGCAGCCAGAGCTTTTTCTCCTCTCTCCCTATTACTCTCTCTTTTTTCTCTCCCTGTCTCTCTTTTAAGCTACACATGTCACTCCTGAGCTCCCAGTGATCCAGACCCTCTGGTTGGAGATCTCGTCGCATGGATGCCCCATGTGGTCTGCCTGGGATGCATGTGGTGACTGGGGACGGTTCCATTTTTCCACAAAGATGGGGCTTGTCTCAGCTGATGCTGCCAGTTGTTCCTATTGCCATCTCATGGAGTTTTTCCTTGCCACTGTCACCGTCGCCGTTGGCTTGCTCCCCCTTAATTAAATTGTTGTGTTTTAGACATTTTCTGTGTGATATCAGTCCTGTCCAGAGTAAACTCAAAATGGTACTACATCTACAAATCTTCTCAAACTACTACAATTAAAGTAAAACAAAATATAAAATGCAGATTCTGCTTTTAATAATGAACACCAGTATGATTGTCAGGTATCAAATGATTATCAGTAATATAACAAAATATATTTTACATTTTTTTTTTTTTTATGGACTGCTTTTAATAAAAACACATTTGCACCTCAAGCATTTTGGTCATTTTTATCTAAGTCATTAATCAGAAATACAGGTGAACCGCATATATCAATTTTTTTTGTTTTTACTATTTTCTTTAATATTAAGATCATTCTTTTTACTTTTTGCATTAACAAATCCAAATGATTGTTGAGATGTAGTTTTAACACTCAAACACCAACCTGAAATATGAACAGCAACATTGATTCTAGAGACTACAGCTATGATTAAAAATAAAAAAGGCTAATGCTAATCATCAAGATAGTGCTAACAAGAACAGTAGATACATATATACAAACTACAGCAATGACAACATCAACATCAACAAAACAGTGTACTAAACAGATTACAGTAACAATGAACCAAAGATCTGTAGAGACAACAGCTACAGGACAGAACTCAAAGACAGATTACAAATAGACTGTCTAATCAAACAAGACAAGGTGAGGGTGAATACAAAGAAGCACATGTGTTTGTACAAAGAATCAAAGACAGAGACTAAAGCACGAAATCAATGTCATCATAAAAAAAATGCTCTGCAAAATCCACTGCATCTTCTTTTTATTCAGGGACTCTGCTCACTCCTCTATCGCTGCATTCTCAATTCTCTCTCCATCAGTTTGAGCTTTTAAAGAAAATACTGTAATAGTGTCATTTTAATTCAGGTTCATAAAAAAATGTTTATACCAGAAAAACTGCCAAAATGCATTTTTCTTATCCTAAACACAGATGAGGGAGAAAAAAAAAACATCATGAATTCTATCATCTTTTAGCAGCTTGCTTAATATAAAGAAAACCTCCAGCTGCTTCCACATCATGTCTCTGGCCAGAAATGTTTATTTTAAATTATTTTATATATTTTTTATTCCATATTATACTTAGATTTTAAACTTACTGTAAGTGGACTTTTTAAAACATTTAAACTTGTCTTTTTTTTTCAATTTTTTATTTTTTGTAATATAAATTAAAATGCTGTCTTCTTATAGATTGATGAATAGTTATAATTCATTATGTCATATCTACACAGACTCTCACCTCGAGCTCTGTAATATTTGAGCAGCAAAATGATGGTCACCAGCAGATACGGAACGGCCGCCACTACACTACTGATCAGCATGGGCACTGAAGATTGAGCTTCTACACCTGATGGAAATGGCATAGAATGAAATCATTAAAATAATACATTTTTTAGGATAAAATGTTTTAGCTCAAACTGCAGAACCAGCAAATGCAAAAACAGAGAGTTTCATAAACTAAAGCAATATACACAAATATTAAGCAATTCTTAAGCAACTGTTACTATTTGTCCCATTTCACTTGTTGATTTAACATTGTAAGAGAATGTATAACAAATAAAACTACTCAAAATCAAAATCAATTTTTGCATGTCAAAAATATGCAGTGAGCAATAGAGCAACCTTTCTTTTCAATAACTGCAATAAACTCTGGATCCATGGAGTCTGTCAGTTTCTGAATCTGTTTGAATAAATTTTATTACATTTTATTTATTTAATAAAATAAATGTTTAAGCAACTTTAGCTGGAGCAAAATGAAGCATAGTGATCAAAGAGGTGTATTTGGAGTAAAATACACCATTTTGTATTGCCCTGAATGAAGCTATTCTTCCTGTAACATTATTTGAAGAAGATTTCTTCTAGAAGCTGACAATAGGTTTGGGAGGCCACCTTCAACCTTAAAAGGTCCAACTAGCTCATCCTTAATAATAGCAGCTCATAGCAGTGCCCGTCTTCTACCTTGCTGGCGTCTGACTTGTGCCCATTAGTGTGTGTGTGTGTGTGTGTGTGTGTGTGTGTGTGTATGAGAGAGAGAGTCCTTGTCTGTCTGCCCCACAACTTCATTCTGTCAGTGAGCATATAGCGTCTTTACTCTGTAACACCTGAAACTTGCACTAAAGGCTTTTGCAACTTAAATTAAATCTTTAATTAAACTGTCAAACTATGTGAAAAAAAATCGTAGAGCCATTTAACTGCATTAAACATTCGCGAGGGTAAACCAAATATTAGCACAACTAAAATTCTCCACATTTAAATCATGTGCAATTCTTTTATATTTTATTTACCTATCTTTTATTCAACACTCCGACAGAAAAATGTTTAGAGTTTCCTCACCAGTGACCCATAGTGGCTGTAGATTGCTGTACTGTGTGTAAAATGCTGGTTCTCCTCTCTCTCCTCTGCACATATAAGCTCCTGTGTGCTCAATAGCTGCAGCACTGAGTGTGAAGGAGCCATCGGATCCTATACTGCTGTCTAAAAAGGATACAGCTGTAAAGCCGATATTTCCGTTATTGTCACTGTGGGGAACAGTTGTGTACCAGCTGAATGTCCAGGCTGTAGCGGAGTCTGGAACCTCACAGCTTAGAGTCACTGAGTCTCCTTCAGTCAGCCAGCGCTGTGGAGATACACTCAGTACTGGGCGTGGTGTCTCTGTTACACAGACAATACAATAATTATAGTGATATAAAAAAAAAAAAAAAAATATATATATATATATATATATATATATATATATATATATATATATATATATATAAATAAATTATTTATTTTTTATTTATTTATTCATATATTTATTAATATACAATACTGTGCAAAATCGTACGGACCATGTTATATGTAGTTTTATCACACTTACTCCTTTCTATTTTCATGCAGAACCCAGAAGTCTGGGTTTTGCTGTGGATATGCAAATGTTCTTCTGCAATGTTATTTATTCATTAATTGTAGTGTATCTTTGTAGGGAATGGTCTTGTACATAATAATGCAACCATAATAAACTTATATAACAAAATTTGTACTACACATAATATGGCGCCTAAGACTTTTGCACAGTACTATATATTTAAAAGAAATTGGATCACCTGTATTAGTCTGTTTGTTATGTTATATTTAAAAAGTCTAAATCTGGCCTGATAAATGCCCAACTGAGTTGAAAGCATTGAGTATTGATGACATAAAGAAGGCCAGGAATGAGTGAATCGGAAATGAAACAAATAAACTAATTTGTAATGATTGTATTAGGATAATTTATACAATTGTTGAACTGAATTAGCTGCTATGGTCTCCCGACACCTATTGAGCCGGCTTTTATAATCAAAATTATTTTGAAGATTTAAGCTTTCACTCCGTTCCTTATGTCCACTCCATTCTACATTTTCCATTTTCTATTGTACAGTTATATATTCCTTAATGTATATTTGCACCATACAGACATTTTATCTTTTATTTTATTCTTCTTAGCAAATTTTTACTTTTAATATTTTAATATTTATTTTCTATATAGATATTTTTTTTATTCCTTCCTAGATAAACAACTTTCTTGTCTTCTTGTTTTTTTTTTTTTTTTTTTTTGTTTATTTATTGTTATATGGTCAGGGCAGTTGCCTAAGCATTTAACTGCAT